>VWZD01009771.1:596219-614420 GCA_013396695.1 Sakesphorus luctuosus
TCTGTGCCCGCTCTGTGCCCCGCACCGGCCCCTCTGACCCGCTCTGTGCCCGCTCTGTGCCCCGCACCGGCCCCTCTGACCCGCTCTGTGCCCGCTCTGTGCCCCGCACCGGCCCCTCTACCCCGCTCTGTGCCCGCTCTGTGCCCCGCATCGGCCCCTCTGCCCCGCTCTGTGCCCCGCACGGCCACCCCATAACAAACAACAAGATAAAAACCCAACACTTTTTTGTACTTTTATGACTGAAAATACGAACTACTCTTTATGAAGTATGAGGGGTTCTCGTTAATGTGTATAAATATCTCAGAGGCTGGTGCCAGACTCTTCAGTGGTGCCCACTGACAGGATGAGGAACAATGGCCATAAACTAAACCACAAGGAGTTCTACCTCAATATGAGGAAGAACTTTGCTCTGAGGGTGGCAGAGCACTGAACAGGCTCCCCAGGAGGATCATGGACTCCCCCTCTGGAGACATTCAAACCCCACCTGGACACGTTCCTGCTGTAGGTGACCCTGCCTTGGCAGGGAGGCTGGACTGGATGATCTCCAGAGATCCCTCCAACTCTTAACAATTCTGTGACGCTGTGAACTAAGCTTTTGACCCTGCATTTGTTGTAAAGGCCTATACGGAATCTGAAGGCCAACACTTAAACCCTAAGGGTCAAATATTTTTCTAATTAAACTCATTATTTCATATTTGCCCAGCCAAACTTCATGCATTTAAAAAATACCTAACAGAGCAAACTTGGGATAAGTAAGCAAATTCTCAAATGAGAACTGAGGCTTTTTGTCTCCAGACTTACTTAACTCCTAGTACAGCCATTAGTAGTTTTTATCTTCCCCTGTTCAAGTTTTATGATTTAGTTAAAAATAGTCTCAAACCCCAATGTGGATGGGAATGCTGATGTTATTTACCTCCCTGTACTTGGGAAAATTCCTGAAGAAAGTATGAACTTAAAAGTTCCATTGCAAACATTTCTGTCTTCAAGGAGCAAACTCCAAGCATTCTCTATAAAAAAAATGTTCTGTGGTCCTCAGTGGTCCTATACACGTGTTGCTTACTAAAGTACATCACTTAATCAGCTGCCACGCAAGATGTGCAGCCATCACGTAGCTTCTTATATCCTCTAAAAAAAGTAGGTTAAAGATCAATACAATACCTTGCACTACTCTCCAAAAAATAAAACAATCCACTGCTCATAGCTACATTCTGCATCGACTGACATGTTCCATCATCGTTTTTCAGAGAGGGGAAAATGACAGGATTTTAACAGAAAAATAGAATAGAAATAAAGGTAGAAAAAGCATTGCTAAGCAGCTCAGTTACACTTCACGAGCACATTACCGGCTGCTCACTTGTGAGGGTGTGCACGTGTTTCATTTGTGGGGCAGAAATGCACATCTTCACCTTGTTCCTAATTCCACAACATAACAGGTCTTTCAGGAGTTTGAATCTCATCAGGCATCATTTTATCCTACTTTGTATCTTGGCAAGGCTTTAGAAATGCAGATACCCAACCCCTGGCTCTACAACACTGATGTACAGCGTAAAGCAATCTCACATTGTGCTGCTTGGCCTGAGCAACTACGTGTATTGTGGGGTGGATGTGCTTGTGTGTGCCTAAAGAGAACAGCACACTTCACATCAAAGTAGCCATGTATGACGAGTAGTACACCATCTTTTCCTGATCTGCCAGTAAAGGAGAGAAACAGAGTAGCCTAGTCTCACCTCTCTTACTGAGTCAGTAAGTATTTCCCACTCTGTGGAATGAGGCCATTGTTAGAGAAAATGAAGTGAATGCTTGGCTTTTATCTGCAGCTGTAAGAACCAAATTCCTTATTGTAACAGCCTGAAAACTGGTTGATGGCATAACAAAATGCAGAACCTGGAGGCAATACTAGTTATGCTGCTACCACGTTTGTAATTACCTTGTCCTTAAGTGTTGGGCTATTTCACAAATACTTGTAGGTATTGGCTAGTGGTTAGACTGGACCAATTCTTTTTGCATGTCAGAAACCAAAAGGGGATCGATCAAATTACGATTGATTACATTTCAAGCGAACTGTGTAATTTTTGCAGTTTCTGGATGAATCTCAAGCCTAACAACAGTCATTATTCAGTAGTCTCTAATTTATGCTTAGATGTAGGCTTTCTCCTTTTACTAAGAAATACAAACAACAGATAGAGGGTTTAGGAGCTTTATACCAGTAAAATGGGGATGAATATCTCAGAAAAGAGATACACCTATCCTAACACAGCAAACCTGAAAAATCATGCTCTGTTGCATTCTAGTTCTGTCACCAAAAGAAAATACATCACTTTTCCCCTCATGTATAATTGTCTTTTGGATATATTTGACAAATCCTCTGAAATGTTTAAGGACATTGATGTCTCAAGCTGTCCTGAGCTTCAGATTGAGAGGCAGCTTTGGAGAAATCACTTTTCAGCCCAGAGTCCTTTCAACACTTGTATGTTACATTCTTCAAGGAGAATCTTTCATGTCCCATCTCACTTAGATTGGTTCTCTGCTGTCAGAGCCAGCAAGTTCTAAACGTAATCTCAGCTTTATTATTTCCTCCCATGATTGGGCAGGCTGATATTAAAATAAGCAAAAGATGTTCTAGAGAAGACAAAGCTAGGTTTTTACATGTAAGTTTGAAAGTGGGTCTGTAAGACAGAGTCATGCCTTATGTACACATGAATTTTTATGTAGAACAATACAGAAGTATGCTTGTAGTTAAGTATAGCAGCTGGATACTTCTGGGGCTAGGCTTAGACTTCCCTGCCTAAGGGTGTCTTCAAAGATGATTTAGCTCCACAGCAGCTTTTGCTAATGGGGCTGGTGCTCTTTGCATCCTGCTCTATTCACAAATACATGTTCTTTTTTTCAGCACTGGTGTTCATCTGATCCACAGTGAGACAGTTTGGAGTCCTGAACTTGAAAAAACCCATAAACCTCCTACATCAGCAATACAAAATATATATAACCAAGAAAAGCTGCACCAAACTTACATCACAGCTCTAGGAAAAGCAAAATGACATATTCACAATCCCTATCATATTAAACTCATTCTAGGCAAAGATTTTCTCTTTTCCACAAAACTATGGAAGTTTTAAAGACACAAACACCCCATACAGCTCAGAGAAAAGCTTAACTGGAAGAAAGAGAAGCATCTAAAAATAGCAGCTATTGAACATGAACACTTCCCTTATTGCTGTACCATTTAGAAACAAAAAAGGGGGTGTCAAGCTCTTCCCATTGATCTAGATTTTCTTTATGTTCTATCTCTTCAGCTCAAACTGTGCAACAACCATAAATGGAGCACATAGATCCTGTGTGAGGAATGTTTACAGCATTACATGTTCTTTATTTACTAAAGAAAGAAGCTAGTGCTACTCTTGGAAAAAAACAGTGCATTGTACTGCTCCTGCTATATAGATTTTCTGTAAAGGCCAAGAGGGAATTCTGAATCCTCTTCCCAAGGCTTTGTCTTCATTGTGTCATTACTTGAGATTCCTTCAATTTGGATGGGAGCCTTGTATCTGAAATGAGCTTTGAAGAGCGGAAGCAGAACATTTTTTTTGCCTTTTTTCTCTGCCTCTAGTCTGGAGAATTAACAATATTTTGAATATGGAAATCTGAAAACTGCTAGATTAATGACCCTTTTTACACTAGCTTGTACCATTGTAGATGTAAAAAGAAGCTCTGATACACAGTCTGTAATCTTGTTTCTTGTATTGTGTGTTGCTGAAGGCTTTAGTGTAAGGAACAAAGAAGCTGGTAAGCATGTATTTGAATGAGTAGTTATTGGTAGAAACTGGTATTTGCATTATTTTTCTTTTTTACATTGTCAAAAATGAGCGATAGGGAGGCAAGCCCATTCCTACAATTTTCCCACCACAGTTATAAGCCAGTAGGATGGCAGATAGCATGCCCTGCCTGAGCCAAGCTTGCATCTATTTGTTTTGCTTTGTGTAATAGCCTTCCATTTTTACTGGCTACACTAAATTTTTAGCCTCACAATTCCAAATACTGCCACTGGTGTGGTTAACAGCCCTTTGTAAATGAAACGTTTTAATAGAAAGAACTCGGTTAGATTGAAATCTTTCTGATCATTGGAGAAAGAGCTAGCAGGAATTACTGACAGCATGGGGAAAAATATTCCCAATGACTTTAGGTCGATTTTTTTTTCCAGAGAATGCAAATACCTGCAAGACATACTTGCTTATGAGATACAGATTTTAATATTTCACTATGCTGTCTTTTTTAACTTCAAGTCCAAATTATCCTAGCAAGCAACATTTCACAAAGCAGTAGCATTAGAGAATAATAATTTTCAATTTAAAAGCTGAAATTCCAAGGTTTTAGGTGATAGGCTACAGGTATTTCCGGCTCTAACAGTTTGATACTGAAGAAATCAGGTCAGAACTGCGAGGAAAGATAAAATGGCAAAATACACAACATAAGATTTTTCAAGCTTTCTAGTGTCTGACAGTCATAAAATATGGTAAAGGAAAAGCATAAAGAGCAACAAAGTCTCAGTGAGAGACAAAAAAAGAATTGAAAAAATCTATATAAGCAGACACAAATCCTTCCTACAGACATTATGGGCTGCTTACCCTCCTGCTGACATCGCAGAGAGAGACAATAGGTCAGTCTTGAATTGCCTAAACTGCCACATAGCAGCTTTGTGTGTTAGTTCATGGGAGGCACAGACACTTGCTGCCCGACTCTCCTTCAGCAACACACAAACCTTTATTCCCCCAGCTACAGCAGTTAGTGTCCTTCAAATCCTGCAGCTTCTGGTAGCTTGCTTTCTCAGTTCTGAAGCCATAGGCACTTCTTGAGATCAGTAGTTGTTGAGGTAGAAGTTGCTTCCTTGCAGTAGGTAACTTTAGTGTTTCAAAATGAAAGGGATCCGTTTGATGCAGGTTTCTAAACATAAACATTTTTCAGAGCTTTATTTACCTTTTAGGACAAAATCTTGGTTTAGCACTGTTGACAATAGCTTTACACGGAAAGAAAACTTGCGTCTTCCAATTGAAATAAATTCACCATTTCAGATACTCTACTGCATTTTCCTGAAGTAGATTTATTGATGCTGTGACTGGATTTGTAAGTGATGGAAGGGCAAACCAGCATTCTGATGCCAGCAGCATCTACAGTGAAGAACTTTAAATATACTTACGGATCTTTATGTACATTCTGAAAAGAATAATCAAAATGCAAAAAAACTCTCTTAAATGCTTTATCAGTATGTTGTGCAAAGTTTCACTTGAAGTTTGAGTGAAGTGACTTAAGAATCTAGATTTAGCCAAAATGCAGGAAAAAAGTCAGAGTAAATTAAATCACACAAACCTATTATTAATAAGGCTATTATTACTGTTCCCTCTAAGTTCCTGTTAGCATATAATAACTCAAAAGAACAACAGCATCTTAAGAAACCTGGGATAACAGATTAAGTATTTGAACAAAAATATTTCTAATCCAGGATTACTTTAGTGTCATATTGTGCCCAGAATAGGAGAGGGCTCTAATAGCATGCAGCTTCAGCTATCCCGCTCTTACTCTCATTGCTAACATCTAGAGTGAAGAAGTTGCTACTAAGCCTCAGTGTTAATTTGTCAGCTCACAAATCCACAAAATTGAACCCTTCCAGTATCTACCTGCAGTTCCATACAGACAGTGGGTGTTAGTTCACACGTCCTCTCTCAGCTTGCAAAAGTCAGACACCACTAGTGGTATCTGTGCCATCTGCCGTACTACACTACAAAGTATTTGTTTAAATACAGTAGGAGGTCCCTATTCTTAATTACGTTAAATACAGAAATATAAACACTCCACAAAACTTAGTAAATGTTTATAAAAAGTATTAAACTTTTTTTATTTTATAAATATGACTCATTGAACAGCTGGAGTTGCTGCTGTGTGTACTTCAGAGAGTAGGCAAAATTTGTTATCCTCTTGAAAACCATGGAACAAAATATCCAGACTGGCAATTTAGGACTTGGTGTGTGTAGTAGCATCCTGAAATCTGTGTATTTAGTCAATTTTACCATTAATGCATAGTCTGTAAAATGTTGGTTTGAACAGATGCACTCTAGAAGCCTGAACTAAGCTGGCATATGCTACCCAAGCAGTGCCAGAAGAACCATCACTTTTTTCTAGCTGTCAAATGAGATTATTGCCTCTTTCTTTGCCAAGGGATAGTCCAGACAGTTAAGACCACTTCAGGCAAAGTCAGCAGGGCTAGATCAATTTGCTGATGAAGATTGCTTCAGATAATTGGCTTAATTAACTGTAATGGATTAGGGAGTACTCACATGGCCTTTTCCTGGCAGCAAAGCTGCAGAAGCTGTAGTCTGCTGTAGGATGGAAGGATTCAAAGCTTCTAGATCTCTATGAGGCCGTTTATTCCTATCTTTCATGCCAAGAATTAGTAACAAAATACTTCCTGTAAATCAGGTAGTAAGTTTTGCTGTCCACAGGCCCATTCCAATGGCTTAGAATGCTTCCAAGACCATGCTGGAATGAGAAAGCATCCTTGGCCTAAGACTGCACCTTCACCACTAAAGGAACTAGAAGCACTAGCTCACCTCTTTCAACTGTGTCACCATAAAAGGGGAAAAAATTCTGGTAAGTTATGAAAAGACAAATCTGGTCTCATCACTGTGTGAAAGGTTTCACTATTTGTGAATAGTGGAGAGGAAATTGTGAATAAGGAAAGTAATTTTGGGCTTTTGGCTCAGTGATTTCTAAGAGGGCAAACAGTCCATTAGGCAGTGTTTCTTCTTATCAGTCCTATGGTTTCTTAAATGGCTTAAGCTTCTTCGTGAGTGGCTTCAGCCTCAGTGATGCAACAGCTCAGGGAGTGTTAGTGCAGACTTCCCCAGAAGCAGTAAAAGTATCCTGGACCTCTACGCAGAAACCAAATTTAAGCACAATTCTTCAGTTCAGCTTTCCCCCTTCTGGCTTGTCACCAATGTCTGAACATGTTCAGCAAGAAACCAAAACCCCTTGCCAACACCCAAGCCCCCAGCTTGGCCTCAGGCTTACTATTACAATCACAAAAGGTCTTCTAACCATTGTTTCCATTGATTAGTATAATAGATTTGGATACTACATATGAAAGACATATCATACAGACAAGACATCCTAATCCAGAAAAAATAGAATTTCTAAAAAAACTTAATAGAAAATATAAGACAAAGTTCTAAACATTTGGAAAACATCATGCTCTGTCCACACGACATCAGATGGTAGTAGAGAACTGTCAATCTACAACCTTCAGTTTTGAAAGCTGGACCTGAATCCAATTAGGACCATGAAACATGGTTAATAAATTTCAATGATCCTTATTCTGATTAGGTCCTCTAAAGTCTGAACTACCAGAAAAGATATAATTTATTTCTTTGAGGGAGGACAGACAGGATATTTAAGAATTAACCTCAAGTCTGAGAAGTAATAGATAGTAGAAGAGAATCAAGGAACTATATAAAGGCACTTGCTTCCTACAGATTTATGTTTCTTCCACTAGTAAAAGGGCTCTCAGAGTCTTTACAAAGCCTTGGCTGGTTCCCCCAACTGTGAGGTATTTTCCTGAAAACCATGAACCTGAAAACTTGGGAGGTTTTAAAAGAAGGTGCTCAAGGCACTTCAGAGGCTCATGTAGAATGGGTCTGTTAGCTTATGGCAGCAGGATCCACTTTTAGGAAAGGGTGAAGAGTCTGCACTCAGGAAGCACAAGGGTAAGACCACAGAATCAACCTTTATAAACTGCTCATATGACATTAAACCCAGGAGTGCACAGGCCCTAAGATGTACAACAGGATTCCAAGTAGGACAGCCTGAGGAGAATTTAGGGGATTTCTGATATTAACATATTAACTTACTATTAAGTCTTGATGCAAAACAGAAGAGTAAAAGAAAATTCATACAACTGAAGTGACACTGTATCTGAGAACCTACATTGTTTATTTCATCAAGAAGTGCCCCCAAACCTAAAGTACAACATTTTTAGATCTACAACACAAAAATAGAAAATATTCAAAATGCACAGAAACACAAGTCACCTTTAATGTGATTAAAACGTCACATGAGATTTTTTTGCAGTTAAGTGGCAATTAAGGATGTGCTTTACAACACTGTATAGAAATCTGCAATTTTCCTGTACAGGCAAGATCCTCATGCTTGTGCAAGTCGTTCTAGGACTCTTCGGTATTCTGAAACAAGCTGTTGGAAGCTCTCTTCTAACTGTTCACGCTGCATGTTTAGGTCTATTTGGTTCAACTGATTAGTCATCTCCTCTGGTCTTAGACACCTTCTCATCTTGGCAAGTTCTCTTTGTTTTTTCTAAGCAATCAAACAAATAGTAGTTTGAACACAACCAATAATTATCAAAAATACGGCATTTCATTAAAATTTATTCAGTTTCGGTATCTCATTCTTTAAGATGTCCCTAATCCCAAGAAAAGCAGTAACAGTGTTAGATTAGTATATCTGTTCTGTTAGAGAGTCATAGTTCCTGTATTACCAATGAACTAGTGAAGTGAAAAACAGTGTCAGTTTTTCTCCTTAACCAAACAGATTAGGTCTAACAGTACACCAGCTACTGAAGGTGCATGGCATAAAAAACTTGACTGTAGAAAATCATCAGGATATTTAGTTCTACACTGACATTAATCACACTGGTGGCCCATTATTTCCCAACAGCTGACTGTAAAAAATTAATTTGAAGCCTCCTGTACACATAAAAAGTTTCACAAATTATTCAAGTAACAAATTTCAGGGACTAGAATTAACAACAGAAATACAGTAAGATTATTTACAAGCATAAACATATTTGTACAGCAAGAAATGAGCTCTCCTTGCTGTGTCACATATGTGATATATTTACCTGTTTCTTAAAAATACGTCAAAATACTTTTTTGTTTCCTTTTCCTAGACAGACCTTTATACAGCTGATACCTATTTCTGAACTACTCAGTTCTTTAGGTACTTTCCATTCTTCATTATTCTCTTGCTTTGTCAAAGCAGAATGTTATTCAACATTCCATTAAAAAAAAGAAAGGCATTATGGATGCCTGGCATCTTATCAATAAATCTTTGTAATGCCTATGGAATCAGAGTTTACTGAAACAACAAAATTTCACCAAACTACTTCTACCATCAGTCTCAAAATCAAACTCTTTCTGTACTCTAATTTTTCACTTATCCCTCAAAGGAATATTTGATTTCTTTCTGTGGTTGATGCTGACAGTGAGGAGGGAGGAGTGGAGACCACAGTAAACTGCAAATGAGTAAGATCAGAAAAAGTTTTATAATCTCCCACAGATTCCACAGATAAGCAAAGCCAGTTCAGAAAAGGAGGTTCTGTACTTCAGATCTAATGAGACCTCCAGGCACATTTCTGGCCAATAATCAAGAAACCTTTCCTCATTGAAAGGAAGTCAAAAGCAGCACAGATGTTCAAGTTTGAGATTCATATTAGCTCTATCTAGACAAAATGAGTAAGATACTCAAACCATGTGATGAGTTGCCCAAATCAAAACAGAGGAGTACCTTCTGACCAAGCTTCTGTCAGCAGAAAAACTAAAACCTTCTTATTCTAGAATTAATTCAAATTCTGCTTAATTACCAGGAATATCCATGTAGATTGTATTAGCTCTGAAAAAAAAGTGTCAGCTTTTAAATGCACATTACACCTGATTCTGTAACATTAGTCCATCTCTAAGTTCCAGATTCCTGGGAAAACACAAGCTCCCTTTGCATGTTTCAAATAACCAGTTGTCTCAATATCCATTTCCCTCCAAATATACTACCAGCATATCCAGGTGCACAAGATTCTGAAAACTGCCATCAGTAACATTTTAAGTGGGCAGTTTCAAGAGGATTCTTTGAGAACAACTTATTGGGCTGGGCAGAAAAGTGTATTCTGTTGAAGTAGCAAACCCAAACAAAGTATCAGCACAGCAATGGTATTTGATGTTACGAAGAACAAAGACATGATCAAGGAGACCTGTCTACCAGCACAGTCCACTAAAAAGCATCAAAGCAGTGTCTTAAAAAACGGAGAAGCCACAGTGAAACTGAACCTTCACAAGCTGCTCACCCTCTTAACTACCTTAGAGTGATGTCCTGTTCACTAACATAACAAATCTTAATTTCCTGTATTAATACTACTTATAGAGAGAGCAGCATAACCTTCTGCATCAGTCATGCCTACCTAGTGGTACCATATACATAGAAGTCTCAGTATTTTATGCAATCTTGTTAATGTGAAGACTTCAATGGGAATAGATGTATTACATGCTTTTCCCTGAAGTTTGTGCATAGTTTTATCACTTCTACTGTTAGTCAGGAAATAGCTGTAAGATGCAATACCACTTTTACTAAGGTAGTGACAATTTAGAATCATTCTACATCTGTAGAGCACTACTAAAATGAAGCTATCATATGCTTCATGTAATAAAATAATACCAGTATTAGAGTATGCAGTAATATTCCTGATTGTTTATTAAAATTTGCTTCCCCCTTCCAAATTACCCTCTATATATTACAAGTTAATTTAACTTTATTTCTGAAAAGTTTTTCAAAACAGCACTGTGACTATAATTTATTGGAAATTGTTTAAAATGAGTGTATGAGTAAGCTGTTTACTAGGTAGAACTATCATAAACAAGATGACTATTTCAGAACATGGAACTTCAAATCAGGGAAAAAGGTGTTGGCTGCTTCAAGGATTCCCTTGAATCCTTATTGAAATAACAGAAAAATTAAAAATGCAATATTCTAAAGTAGCAATATTGCATATCTAGCAATACAAACTCCATCCATTATCCATGCATTTATTGCATGCAAAGACTGAAGTGGAAACACCTGCTAGAAGCACTAGAATTGAAGTTGCTTACAGAATTTTGCATTTCCCCCACAGGACTTCAGTGCTGAGTGAATGAATTGAAACCATGTAGTAGTACTGTTTGCTGAAAAATCACCTTATTTGTAGTGGACACTGAGTGAAATCTAGCAAATGAAACAAGACACTTATGAAAGTGTATTGATTAAGGTCCTACCACTCAGCATGACATGGTGTTATCTCCAGATCAGACAAGTACTTAATCCAGTGCCAGGCTCTCATTGCTGCAAAGCCCAAAATGACTACAATCAAAGTTTTGGTGTAACAGGGTAAGTGCTGCTTTAGAAAGACTTGCAAGCCAATCGAGGTACTCCTCATATTCCTTTTTCAACAGGATTTTGGTTTGCTTAGCAACCGCTTAATTGATGAGAGTAGCTAATGTGCTGGTTATAGCAATAAACGTAGATTTGTGCTCTTTTCCTATCAAGAGTCAAAGACACAAGTCATTAGCAACTATAATTTTTTAAATCTGTATCTCATAGGGTCAATTTATGCAACATGGACCAACTATATTAAAGATCCTGGAATGCATAATTACTAGGAACTAAGAAAATTACTTTGTGCCAAGTTTAGTACTTGCTTGAATTTTACTGCTGAAATTATTTTCATTCCATCTGCATGGAGTTCTATGTTGATCACTTCTACCAAACTGTTTATTTAAGACCTAGGCCTAACAAGTAAAACAGGAGTCTAAACTCTGTATAGCTAGTCTGCAGTGTAAACTTATTACAGCATTTACCTCTCTTCCAATTTTTGGCTTGTCTATTTAAGAGATATTTTTAATCTTTTCGAGAAATTGTCAGTTTCTTCCTCTTAAACCTACCTGGGCATAATGCCACGTGTAGCTAGATAACATAAGCTTAATAATAACCTCCTGCTGGAATTGGGCAGGAAACAGTCAGGAGCTAAATGCAGGATCTTCAGCACTGTAATGTATGAATGTTCTCTTCTTCTGTACACGTGCCAGTCGCACACTGCATAACTAATAGTAGTTGATTGGCAACATAATTGGCATCAACTACATTTATGGAAATGAAAGTAAAATCAAACATAATTAGCCTTGAAAAAAGTATTAAATGATACTTAAGTAATATACACCTTATAGGGGCCAATGAGTCTTCTTTTAATGTCCAACCGGTAGCTCCTGGACTGTTCTGCATCACCCATATTTGTTGCACGCAGTCGAAGAATTTCGTACACTCGTCTTGTGTGTTGCTAATGGACAGAAAGGAGAATAAAAATCATGTCTGAATAAAGAGGTCACTCAACAGAACTCAAAGTGCAGAAATGTTGAAATATTAGAGTAATTCCTCAAATTATCAGAAGACAGTCGGAGGCATGGACAAAGCCTCTGTCAAATCTAACCTCTCATCTGCTGGGTTAAGTGAATAAACATTTTTTTTTTTACTTCAAAACCACTTTCTTCTACACAGCCAAGGTCTGGTCTCTCAAAGGTGCTGCACCAGCTGTAGAGGTGCTTTAAGGACAGCAGAAAGTCCAGAAGCCAGAGCCCAAAAATACTTCAAAGAAGTGAAGGACTGGAACTAAAGTGACACTAAACAATATCTACTTGGCTGATTTTAATAATCTCCACATACATACTACCCTTCAGAAGGCCCCCTGGAAGTTCTAAATATAAAAATAAAACAAAAATATTTAAAGTTTTCTGTTTACTAGGGCTGAAAATTTATTAGTAAATGGAAAAACTGAAGTGCTTTTAGTACCAGGATCAGATAGTATGACATCCGGGGAGAAAAAAACCCCACATGTTGCTTCTATATTAGTATTAACTGTTGCATCTGTACGAAAGCAGAATTTAAGACCAAGTATAAATAAAGTGGTTTGTTTGCTACACTAACATATGTTTTTATACTGTAAACCCCCCCCAAACCTGAACATCTATCCTTTCAGGTTTACAATATAGCAGGCTGCTGATGTAGTTTCCATATACAAGCTGTACCATTTTCATGAACACATTTCAATATGGCTTCACACTCCCCCTCCCTCAAGCCTCAGTTTTCATTAAACCACATCCAAATACTTTTTTCGTTAAGCAACTCTGCCATTTCACTACCATACTCATAAATAAGTTCAATAACTTACTGAGATTACCAGCAAATTTAATTTTCAATTTAACTGTTCAGTTCTCCAAGTGTTTAGAGTTGCCTTAGTAGCAGCTGTGTGCCACTCCAGTGGTCTGCATTCCCAAAGCAACACTTGTTGTTTACATAAATACACTTGAAGGAAATCAAAACCATGTCAAATTCTATTACAACAACAGAATTTTTAAGGAAAAAAGGCATTTAACTAAAACCACTAGCAAGGTATCTCCAGATACATTCTAAAAAACTGTCAGAATAAGCCAAAATGTGAATTCCTGGCTCCATCTCCGAGTTAAAATTATTATTCTATTAATTTGATAAGAATATATCCAACTACAACCGTTCTTATTTAATACCTTATTTATTTTCAATTTTTGTTGAGCTTCCGTCACCATTTCTTGACTGAAACCTTGCATTAACTTTACTGGGGAAAAGCAAAGCAAATCTTGACAGAGCTTTACGAGAACAAAGTCCCTTAGCTTCACATAGTTCTCAGATGGATCTTCAGCTACAAAGAATAAAAAAAGCCTATCAGCATTATTTGTTTTCTCATCTCTGGGATGTAATGACAAAGAACTATGAAAAACAAAAACAGACAAAGTATTCACCAGTATAACACCAAGGTTATGGGTTTGATTCCTCTATGGCCATCCACATAAGAGTTGGACTCTATTATACTTGTGGGTCCCTTCCAACTCAGAATACTCTGTGATATAAACAACTGTGCTTCATTAATTTTAAGTACTGCTATCAAAGGTTTAGGTGTTTGACAGCAGACATCAAGGAGGTCACAGAAACTTGTAATATTTTGTGCATGCAGTACTGTAGAGTATTATATATGATTTTATAAGAAACTGACAACATACATGTTTGATCCCATTTAACTCCTTCAGAAAAGAAGGCTACTCTGTGTATAAATCTTCTCTTGTATCTTCCATCTATTCTGTATTTGACAGTGATAGAACTACTAGAACAAACAACTTATGTGGGAAAAGACTGGTGAAAATATCCTACTGTCTACAAGTAAACTAGCTGAAGACACGTATCGACCACAAGTTACAGTCCTTGTTAGCAAGGAAGACAGGAAAAGGTAGAAGGACCCAAAGGACAGGGTTATCCGGAATTAAAGGCTGGAAGGACCCAAGCAAAAGCTGATCACAATTTCAAGTTACTTCCACTTTGCTTAAAATGATAGCATAGCTATCAAAATTGTTATTTAAGGAAAAAACCATTGAAGTTGACAACTAGCCTCAGTTAACATCAGCATGGTCCTATACGCATTGTTTCTATGTATGAACAACACTGTGAATGTATGTATTTCTTCCTTGCTTCTTTAGACAGGCTCACCACAAATAAGTAGCAGGGCCCCAACACTCACCTTTCCATGAAGTAGCACTGCTGAGATTATTGCTTAACAGCTTATATCCCACCTGTGTCTTTCCTTAGTTTTGAGGAACACTTCTAAATAGTTGAAATTTGCGGTTTTGAGATGATCAAAAGCAAAAGTTACCAAGGACGAGGATAGTTGTTTTGCTATGTATATGCAGCACTGCACAACTGTATTTTGGGTTGGAGGATGCTTATGATGGTTGTATGAGTTAAAATATTCTGTGCATGAGGGGCCTAACCTTGTATGACAAGCCTAGTAGCACTTATTCTACAAAAGAGATTGGAGAAACTGCACTAAAGTTAATCAACGCAATTCCTTTGAGCTCAGATTAGTTAAGAGAAACATGAGGCAGCTTCTGTACCATAAGCACTATCAGCATACGTTTTGTGCTTGTGTTAGAATGGTAAGAAGAACAAAATATTTGTTATAAATGTGTAACTCCAAAGTAGTTTTTAATAAATCATTAGTTTTTTCAAGGAAGTTTACTAGATCTTCATTTCCTCTTTTCAGAAAGGTTAAAGGCATTACTTCATAATTTTAGATGATACATAATTAAATATCCTGACAGTATCAAGATTGTCCAGCTGAATTTCCCACTCAAAAAAGACATGAAATAATTCTGTAACAGCCCTGAATTCCATAACTTGAGTGCCATGTAGAATATTGTAAGCTTACTCTTGCTTCATTTCATAAAAAAATTAAACTGTTTTAGTGCACATTTACTGGTTGCTACAACCCTTCATTTAAAGCATTAAGCCATGAACATGTCACATGATTTATGCAGTACCATGTTAAGACTTTATTCATCCTCAGTTAAAGCTTTGCCCTATTAAAAGGAAAATGTAAATGCATGATGTACGTGTTTTACATGATTTTCTGTAGCATTAACAAAGTTATACTTCCTCAGGTTTCCATGGACTGGATTAAAACTAGGAGGTTGATTACTTTTTGTTAGGGTTATCCTGCAACTATGCATTATGAAAGCAAGCAATCTACTGTGTTTTAATTAGAATGGGGAGCTATTTCTCACAAAGATGAGACTGCACATAGAATTGAATGGTCAACTTATGTTTGAACTACATTTCTTCCTATACTAGACTTGGAACCACAGGACAGATGCCATACTTGTGGCAATTTTTAATGTTATTTTTGTTATGCACATGGACCCTTGATCCTCTCTGCCATTTCCTCAATAATCTTTTATTTTTGGGTATTTGTGCATACATCTAATATCAGAGATGCCCCAGCAATACATGGTTCTGGAGCACGAGTTCTCTATAGACTTCCACTGTCTGTAAAATTTCATCTTGCACAGTAATATTAATATACTATCATAGTTAGATGTGATGCACCCCCTCAAGTTCGAGTTTTGGCTAACAGGAGTAAGTTGAACAAGGAATTTGATAAAGCCTGATCTCTTGGCAAACTCAGCTCTGTGTGTCACAATAAAATGGCTAATTAGCTGGTAATCCTTTTGTGCTAGGGATGGAATTTTCCTGGTGTGCTGTTCTCTACTAAGTAAAGTATTTAAAGAGCTACATTAGATACACTTCTGTTAACCGGGGTACTATTAATACTGAACTGAGTGGAAGCTGGATCTTCAAAAGGCTGTTTGATTCTGACAAATGAACATAAAAGTTAACGTGTGGGCTAACAATCTGTGAATCTTACAAGTTGCTTATTAAAAATTTAACACAAACCTGTTATATCAAGTACTGTAGGAGAAGACATATAGTATCTATGAACTGTTTCAAGCAGCTGAGCACCATGGCCTTCTCCTTGGAATGGTGGCAAGATCAGCATCTGGCTACAGACAAAGGAATGCATTTTCAGTTTCAGTTATGCATTTGCAAACAATGTAAAGTCTTAAAAACAAAATGGTATTTCATTTTAGACCAAACTATGTGTAGCAACCTTAATGTTAAAATGTAATTTTTAACGGAGTCTTAAAATTGTTAAATATTCAAAAGTTGTTTGAGATTCCCTCTGCTTCAAGAAGGAAACAATAATATAAATCAGTGCATAGACAGCTAATAATGGGGATTTTTTTAAACAAATCAACACCATTATAAACAAGTATTGGGAACTTCAGCAGTTCCCTCTTCTGAAATAAAAGGCAAGGCACGAGTTACACCGCCAATTACCTTACACGTGGCCGGGTTTTGTCTGGGTACACATAGTAATTATAGACTGTCATGTAGCCTACGGTCGCAAAGAGCGTCGCTCCATCCTTATTATACTTCTCAAATCTGCAGATAAAACAGAAAGCCAAGCAGGTCAATTACAGTCGCGCTCCCATGCAGTGTCCATTTTCTTTTCCATTCTCCAACTGAATTTTCAGTGTCAGCAAGCTACTCTGTGAGGGCCCAATGGGTACACCTGCTATGTTCTGAATGTACAATTCACTTAATTGGTGTGCAGCAACTTGGATAAATCAGACCTCTTTACAGCACTTCAGTGCACTTGCCTATTATAAAGATGAATAGGTGGCAAGTAAAAGAAAACACAGGCAAAGCTCATTTTACTGTTTAAGCCTACATTCAGGGCTCTAACGGACAACAGCATTTAATTCAGCTCTATTCTCAAGCTTTCCCAAAGCATAATGGAGGAAAACTCAAGCCTCATAAACAATGGTTTTTCTTTCCTGGGAAAAATATCATTATACTGCTCCAATAATTGGCCAGCCACAATTAAAATGCAGGCTTTGTGGAGGTAATAAGGTCCACTGTTGCTTTAGAACTGTACTTACACTAGAAAGTAGTTCCATCTTTCATCATCTACATCAATAAAGCTAGCAGTTTCAATAAACCACATCAAGAACGTCTGAAGCCTTTCATGATATTCTCGAAAGCCTGGACATGTCATGTCAGCCTAGGGAAAAAGCCAGGAGAAGTCAGGTGAAACCTATCACAGATGCAAGAGGAAAAAAAACAGGCACAGCCTCATTAAATTCTCAGATATAAAAAAGCATATTTACAACCATTAATAAATGGATAAAATGATAGTATTTATATACTATAGTTGAATCATTACAGAAAGTGTATCCTGGCATAATAAAATTGCATTTGTTTGCTCAAAAGCAGAAGTTTAACTTTATTTTTCATACCTTGTATATCTGATACGTTATATCTTCACCAGCTTCCTCATTATGGATAGAATATGTGTGTAGCAGCATTCCAAAGGGCTTGAAATTGACCTCCTTCTCCAGCAGAGACACAAAGTCATCTGTGTTTGTGCAAAAACCAGGTGGAATGATTTCTCTAATTTTACTTTCAACGTCATCTGCCTGAAGATTACAAAAAGTGGCAGGATCAGTGGAAGATGAGAAAAATACAGCATTGGTTTCATTATTGTACTATAAGAAATGAATATATGAGAGATTATATGGCCTAGCAGTAATTAGAAAAAGAAGAAAAGAGAGAAGCATTCCTGTTGTTCAGAAGTGACCTTCCAGCAAGTAAAGGAGCTGCACTGGTGAGACTGCAAAGGTCACAATCCAGTCACTGTAAGCATCAAAAAGCTCTTGATTACAGCATAAATTCATGAATACTATCATGTTTAGAGACTACTACATCTGTCCAAGTTTGTCTAAGAGTGTTGATAGCTATTCTGTAAGTGCAGCATGTTCAGAAACTAAGACTTTCCAAACAGCAATTCTCCAAGACTATGCTATGCTTTGTAGAACTCAGGTTCCCAAACAAGCAGCTTGCAAGCGGTATTAGGTGATGCAGATCTAAGTGGAGAAGAAGGGACAAAATCAAAAATGGTAGCTCCCAAACAGGAAAGTGACAGCT
>VWZD01009771.1:617596-628847 GCA_013396695.1 Sakesphorus luctuosus
GGTGTGCAGCAACTTGGATAAATCAGACCTCTTTACAGCACTTCAGTGCACTTGCCTATTATAAAGATGAATAGGTGGCAAGTAAAAGAAAACACAGGCAAAGCTCATTTTACTGTTTAAGCCTACATTCAGGGCTCTAACGGACAACAGCATTTAATTCAGCTCTATTCTCAAGCTTTCCCAAAGCATAATGGAGGAAAACTCAAGCCTCATAAACAATGGTTTTTCTTTCCTGGGAAAAATATCATTATACTGCTCCAATAATTGGCCAGCCACAATTAAAATGCAGGCTTTGTGGAGGTAATAAGGTCCACTGTTGCTTTAGAACTGTACTTACACTAGAAAGTAGTTCCATCTTTCATCATCTACATCAATAAAGCTAGCAGTTTCAATAAACCACATCAAGAACGTCTGAAGCCTTTCATGATATTCTCGAAAGCCTGGACATGTCATGTCAGCCTAGGGAAAAAGCCAGGAGAAGTCAGGTGAAACCTATCACAGATGCAAGAGGAAAAAAAACAGGCACAGCCTCATTAAATTCTCAGATATAAAAAAGCATATTTACAACCATTAATAAATGGATAAAATGATAGTATTTATATACTATAGTTGAATCATTACAGAAAGTGTATCCTGGCATAATAAAATTGCATTTGTTTGCTCAAAAGCAGAAGTTTAACTTTATTTTTCATACCTTGTATATCTGATACGTTATATCTTCACCAGCTTCCTCATTATGGATAGAATATGTGTGTAGCAGCATTCCAAAGGGCTTGAAATTGACCTCCTTCTCCAGCAGAGACACAAAGTCATCTGTGTTTGTGCAAAAACCAGGTGGAATGATTTCTCTAATTTTACTTTCAACGTCATCTGCCTGAAGATTACAAAAAGTGGCAGGATCAGTGGAAGATGAGAAAAATACAGCATTGGTTTCATTATTGTACTATAAGAAATGAATATATGAGAGATTATATGGCCTAGCAGTAATTAGAAAAAGAAGAAAAGAGAGAAGCATTCCTGTTGTTCAGAAGTGACCTTCCAGCAAGTAAAGGAGCTGCACTGGTGAGACTGCAAAGGTCACAATCCAGTCACTGTAAGCATCAAAAAGCTCTTGATTACAGCATAAATTCATGAATACTATCATGTTTAGAGACTACTACATCTGTCCAAGTTTGTCTAAGAGTGTTGATAGCTATTCTGTAAGTGCAGCATGTTCAGAAACTAAGACTTTCCAAACAGCAATTCTCCAAGACTATGCTATGCTTTGTAGAACTCAGGTTCCCAAACAAGCAGCTTGCAAGCGGTATTAGGTGATGCAGATCTAAGTGGAGAAGAAGGGACAAAATCAAAAATGGTAGCTCCCAAACAGGAAAGTGACAGCTAGCACACACTTGCATTCTTATGTCCTGCTGCTTGAAATGCCTATCTATAGGATCAGCTGCAAAACACATTACAAACTCAGACAAACACATCCCACATCCTAATAAAAGACAGTTTTGAAAACAAAGTTTGACCTAAAATAGTACAATTTAAGAATACTGTCAGCAAATCTGACCTGTAGTCTCACATACTGTGGAAGATAAAATATTCTGACATTTAATTCAGAGATTACTCTTTTCAGATAACCAAAGTGAAAGTTAGAGACCATCAGCTGAGCAGGCTTCATAATCCTTTTCAGACCCCCAGAAGACCACTTGATTGAATACATTTACTACTTCTTTTTAACCATGAATATTTGATGAAGTTTCACAATAACGTATTACTGCTTCTCACCAGGCAATAAAACTTAATGAATTGGTCTCAACTTAACAAAACCGTATTCCTCAATACAATCCCTAAAAGCCTGACATTAAATTCAACAAAATGAGCTTACATTCAATTCAAACTTTCCTCTAGACAATGAATCCAGGTTTTCACTTAATGGAGTTTGCCGTGAGTTCAGCTGTAATGTTTGTATTGTATCTATTTCCACAAGGACGGACACAAGAACACTTTGTGTTAACTTACTAAGCAGCTCTTTCACACCGTTTACATGCATGATGGGTATTAGTTCAAAACCAAGACCCTTGCTACTTAGCATTCAAAACAGGGAAATTAAGATGCTTAGAACAAAATACACTACAAAAGGCTAATACAACATGCTACTAATTCCTGTCCTTTCAGCCACAGGCCCTTAAGTAGAAGCAATGCACCTGCAAATGAATAGCACTTTATCATTCAGTTAATTTTTATTGTAGAGAAAGATGGATTTAGTTCAGTACAAACAAGTTTTATTCTTAATGGTTTGGTACTACCAACATTTATATTTATATTTGGAGAGAGAGCTATTAAGCTGTTAAAATACAGCTCTACAATACTTGCTCTAAGAACCAAATTAAAACATGTACAGTCTTTACATCCATTTCATTCTCAAAACAAAGATAATTTATTGGAGCCTTTACTACTCCTCATAGACCAGTGTTAACAAAACCATATTCTCTTTACGCTTACTGATGTGTGCGACACAAAATCAGCCATTTCTTCAGAATCAATGAATTACATTAAAAAATGTATTTGTAGGGAACACATTTAAAAAATGCTTTTTTAACTGTGCAAATGCACTGTTTACACAGATATTAAGTCTGCACTGCTTACAGAGCTGTAGAAAACCACAACTAAGAATCCACAGTGACTCATTTTATATAGCTGAAATAGGCATGTAAAAAATAATCTAGAATTAAAACAATACTTCCAAGCATCAGTTCAGGCTCTCAGACTATGTGGAAACTATCTAGAAAAGGTGAACACACAGTAAGAAGCACTATATAAATAATGTTTAAGTAATTTTCTCCCCATCACATTTTAAAGTTCCTTTGTTAGTGGTAAGAAGGCAGCCAAACTTTCACCTGCTGAAAGCCTGTAAGATAACACATCCATCACTGGCTGCCACCAGAGAAAAGTCTTATTTTCAATAAAATAGAAAGAATTAAAAGATGACAGAAGCTTAGCAGATAAAGCACTAGATAATACTTCTTGGTTCTATACGACTACAACATGTTGTCACTTTTTGACTCCTGAAAATTCCCTCCCCTTGAAACAGGATCTGACATAATTTAAGAAAAGAAAATATAGTCTTTCATTACTTTTAGGATTGGTGCGATTTCTCTCTCCTACAGAGCAAATCCCAGAATTCTCAGTTTGACCAGTAGCAGAAGTTTAAGTGATCCAATTTTCAGTTATTCAGTCCTGGAATACTGTAATCTTGACATATCAACAACATAAAAAATAATTTGTTTCATTAATACCTGTAATTTTTAACAGAAACATTAATTACTTACTTAGTAGGCCCTTTCCAAACTCTTCTGAGGTGCTCATAATCCAAAGAAGCTACCAAAATTTGTTTACTGCCTTCCCTTGTGTATTTCTTTGATATTGTTGAGAGGCTCATCTCTTTTATCAGAGCAAGGCACTCATATCTTACCAACAGGAATGGATGCACACAATGACACACAAGCTTCTCTACAGAAAAGCAATCCTGTTGATTGTGACACCAATGTTTAACAGAGGCAAAGCCACTTACAATGAAGCATGCAAAACTCTGAATTAAACCAGCCATGGTTGAGCTCCTGGTTCATGGAAGCACTGCCTGTAATGTATTACCTTCATAATCAGAGTTATGTGAGGTGATGACAGGGAATTTGGAATAGGCTGGTAACTACACTTGATTTGTAGTAGGACTGCTTAAGTGGGTAATGTCTTTGTCCATTGCATTTGACTCTGGATAATTCTAGTACAGAGATTATTCTTGTACTAACAGGCAGCTATGACATTTGTATACCATGTAGATGCTGTTTCAAAGTGACTTAATTTACAATAATTACAGAAGCATATTTAACAGCTGAATTTCTCTAATAAAGATATGCATCTATTTCAGTGGGGAGCAATGGAGTGATCAGCAGTATTATATAAACAAAAAGAAAAACAAGCCAAATATTAAAGTAACATTTTGTCATTAACTTTTGTATAAAGCAAATGTACAGACTAGCTGCAAAGCAAGATATAGAGAGTTTAGTGAAATACTTCCCCCCCATCACAAAACGCAGATGAAAAGGCAAACACTGTAACAGCTGCAAATCTCAAAGCAGCAATTCAGAGGTCAATGCTACTAATATTTACACTAGAAAAAAACAGCTTCTCTTCAGATATTTGAAAGAAACAATTCCATCCAAGGGAAAATTCTGCCTATTTTCATTAAATGAAGTGCCAGCTTCTGTTCAAAACAAGATCATACTTTGCTGAGCCTTCCTCAATATCATCTCCTCAAAGATGGACCTAAGCCACGTTAAGACACATAAATATGACCAGAGTTCTGGCTCTTGGCATTTCAGGATTGTATTTTCCCTCATGTTCAAAAATACCCTGGAGAAAAAAATATAGTGATATTGGGGTAAGTATTTCTGTTAGTTTCTAGAAGGGATAGTAGCAGTTGCTTTAGCTAATCAAACTTAGCATCACAGAGTAAACCCACATGGTGCTGAATGGGCTTGTATGGGTATTTAGATACAGAACACTGAGCTGTGAGTAACTCTGTGGAGGATTAAAGCCAACCTCTTCCTTGCAACCAGTTATGTTAAAGGTAGAAACTGTTGTCCTTTCCTAAACACTATATTTACAGCACAGATTACCTGTCACACATGGTGGATAGTCTGCATCTTAGTATAATTATCCTCAAGGAGCAGAGATCAGCAAACAAACAGTTAACTTAGAAAAATAAATGTTAATATGCATTCAAATTAACATCCTGCTGTAATGACAGCTTATGTTTTAATCTCTGCAAATGCATTCATATCTTAAGGTGATAATGGCAAATACAAATGCAGAACAAGATTGATTACAGCCATGTCTTTTTTTTCTATGTAAGTTTAGATACAGCAATATGAGCAGGCTGTTTGGATGCACAGTGTCAGTAACCCCAAGGAAAGCACAGGGGAAGTGACCACATTCTTCCCATTCAGTCAAAACCTGTAAATATTCTGGAACGTGAACAAAAGCCTCACTCAAAAAGATCCTCTTTATTGTCCTAATCTCAATCCCTGAAGCAATTGGAGGAATAATTCAGTATAGGAAAGATGGTTTGAAAAAAGCAACCATTCTGAGCAATCAAAAAAAGCTGCAGTGTGCTTAAGACACGACAGATCTTGTTTACCTTGCTTGTACCTCCAGAAAAGTAAAGATGGTTTGCCATTTGTACAGAAAACAGACTGTGAGTAAAAAGGTGCTATGGGTGTGGATTCCTGTTGTTGACACAATTTTGAAATTATACTGGTCAAAGGTTGGACCATTTGATTTTAGTATGTTTACTACACTGCCAACAGCTTTCCATTTCCCCTTAATTCCAAAAACCTTCTTAAGAAGAACATGATCTTACACACTCCTAAGGTATGTTGCTTTAGCCTTGAAAGTATTTCAGACATGTCCAGGCACTTGCCCTGTTGAACTAAGTATATTCTAACACCCCTTGAAAACAAGGAAGGATAGATCTTTAAAATTCAATTAATAAAGTCATTCCAATGTATTTCTCCCTTTACAATAGGCCTCTCTTTGTAATTATTTAAACGCCAATGAATTTGAAATTAGTCACTCAAATACAGCTTGAAATCATATTCTGAAAGCACACAGACAACAGGACAGAAAAAAATCTTTTCTAGAAGTGTTCTATAAGCTCAGAAAAATAGAAAAAAACCACCAAAATTTTGCATGTAATTGTATCTCATATTCCTCTAAGATGTAAAGCACACAGGATACCTGTCCACAAGGTTATAATCTCTTTTCTGCCTTACTTGTTCCCTACATTTAAATATACACAGTCAAGCGGACTATCCCACAAAGCACTTACAGAAACGTCCTTTTCCTTCTTACTGAATTCTCTTCAACATAAACCCACCAGTGCTAGTCCTCCTCCTGGACTCAGTTAACATGAAAACACAGACTTGCCAAGGTGAGGGTTTTTGTGGAACTAGCTTTGGTATTAGCACCTTATGTCTGACTGTACCGTGTGCCATAATTTTGATGGCACTGGAGTCAAAGAAGGGGAAAACATACAGATGAAGCCCAAAGCTTTGTTCAGCTTAGCAACAAGGGAAGCTGTTGTTTACTTTTAAGGTAAATCATGTTTAGGTGGGATATTAGGAAACCTAGAATTTGGGTTCATACCCAAGTCAATCTTTTAAATGTCATTTTAAAGACAGAAGCAGACCTGCACTTACCTCCACACAGTCAAACTTTTCATTTACTTTGGATGTATATTCAACGCGGAAAAACGTTGACAGGTTGCCAGCGATGTAGTATAGAAGGATCTTCAGTCCCTTGTAGCCAAAAGCAACTTCACTGAGAAAGCAGAAAACAACAATCAGGAACTCTACACATAGCAAAACATTCACATCACAGTGTGTTCATCTCATTGGAAGTTCACATCATCTGTCACAGGAAGGTACAGTGAGCTTCCTAATAGGAAAAGAGAATCAAACTGGATGTGCACTTTCCAGACAGAGATAATGCCTTACACTATTTCTACTATTTTGCTCCTCTAGTGGAGAAATAGAACATATTTCTGAACTCAGTAAGGCAATGTCTGTGCCCTTACTGTAACAGCTCAAGACAGAATACCTGAAATAGCTAACACTATGTTTATGTTTTTTCAATAGCTTAAATTAATTAACGGTATTTATATTAATTGATCAATAATATTTATTAAAATAGTGTAGTATTTTGGAATAAATTCCTGCAATTTATACTGTATAAAACACAAATAATCTGACACAGCAATATGTGGACAGTTTTTGGTTGACAGTTTCTATTAGTTACCCAATGTCACCAGAACTGAGAAAATCCAATTAAAAAAAAGTGTATAAAAGCCTTTTCTACACTTTGAAAGTATGAGTTGCCTGAACACAAACCCTATATTTTCATGAAGTACAGAGAATTCCTTTTCTGACAAAATCTGCAGAAAACAGTAATGTTCACACAGTAAAAGGCCATTTTTTTATTTTAAAGCCAAGCTATATTTCTCTTTTACTGGGATTTTTCTTTTATGGTAACACATTCATAATTTAAAACTTGAAATGTAAGTGTCAGAACAAGAATTTGGTTGTTAGTTATATTAACACATTGGAGAGTTCTCCCATTACTAGAATTATTTTCAATAATAGCTGCAGTAGATGTGTAATACTGTAACTAATTTATTACAATTAATAAATGTAGCTCATACTAACTGGAGTACTTAGAATGCTTTTAAAAGGAAATGGAAATTAAGAAACATAACTAGTTCAAGAAGTCCACAGAAACGTGCACCTGGATTTTCCTTAGCAGTTTGGGTTTTTGCTGTTGTTTTTGAACTGCAGCCAGATTGTTGACCATCATTCTACTGGAAACACTAAATGACACTTCAGCACCAGGGACAGAGCAGTGAACTTCCCCCCAACACTAATTATAACTTCCCTCCAACACTAATTAAATCAGCATACTTGAAATAAACAATACTTTTCTACTGTGACTTCAGTAACGACTCTGACACCATTTCTAAAGCATTCTCCTTGAGAAACTGGCTGCTCAAGGTCTGGACAGGAGCACTGTTCATGGGGTAACACACTGTCTGCCCAGCCCATCCCACAGGGCAGTGGGGAATGGAGTTCAATCCAGCCATCAGCCCCTCACGAGCGGTGCTGCCCTGGGCGGTGCTGGGGCCAGTCCTGCTTCACATCCTCATCAATGACCTGAACCAGGGGATCAGGTGCTCCCTCCATGGTTTGCAGACAGCACCAAGTTGGGGGGAAGTTGACCTGCTGGACTTTGGTCCCAACAACCCCACGAGCGTGACAGACGTGGGGAAGAGGAGCCAGGAAGTTGCGCTGCCCTATGGAAAAGGACCGGGGGGTGCTGGTCAGCGCCGACGGCATCCCGGCCTGCACCAGGAATGGTGTGCCCAGCAGCACCAGGGCAGTCACTGCCCCCTGTACTTGGTATAGCACAGTTTCTTTGTTTTCTAACAATTTGGAAGCAACTTTTCCCTTCTGGACTTATTAATTTGATGCTGGAAACTTTAACTTACTCATCTCCAAACACTTGATGGCTATACTCTGGATTAAATGTTGTGTTGTCATCCTCCAAATCCTCAGGAAAGCGAACTGAGGGGAAAAAAAAGAGCACGACTAAGTAATCAGCTTTGGTTTGTTTATCCACAGATGCCCTCGTGCATCCTTCCACTACAGACAACTTCAATTAAGAAACTATCCATGTTAGGCTGGTGTACAAATGAAATACAGACATCTTGTACAGTTTAGGTGAATGTTACTTGATCTATCGAATCACTAATCAGAATAAAACTGAGACACTGACACAGATGCATACAGGTATGTATTTCATCCATGTATCTCCTGCATATTTCTGCCTTTAACTTCATCCTGAACATACAAGGACACTGCCCAGCTGGCCATTCCCACAATAAGCACATCAGTCAAGTACTCAAAGTTGCCTTCTCCTTCTGTCATTCTTTTCCTAGATGCACATGAGAACACTTCATTGTAGAGGATTTTCACAGACTGGTGACTACAAAGAAATGTTTATGTGCATGTATATTCATGTCAAAATTTTTGAGAATCAGCATGGATACATACAAACCAGCTGCAACAATATTATAGTGATACTTGTATCAATATTCCAAAACACTTATTGATTTTCTTTTTGCTTCCTGATTCTTCACTTTTCTTTAAAGTCCAGTATTACACAAGGCTTTTTCAGATAATGTAGAAACATTCACTATAACAGCATCCACTCAAACTCAGTAACTTACTGAACAAGCATTTCATTCATGCTTATGGAATTACAGCAGCTGCTCCACAGCAATTCTGACAGAAGTTCTTCCATCATTAAATACATGATTTGGTATTAATGGATGAAATTAGAGATTAAAGCAGGATTTTCAAGGAAAAAAATTTAAAATACTGAGAAACTTGATCCTAAACATTTTCTGTCTATTTACAGTTCAAAAATGGCCCAGATTTGAAAGGGCTGTAACTCTTACCTTAGGCATTAAAGATACAGTTCAGCCACCCTAACAAGGTATAGGTAGCTCAAAACAACTGTTATTCATGTTTAGTGTTGAATGAGTTGATATAACATCAGCCTGAGTATGCAGTGCTGTAAGAAGCAATATTGCCATCAAAAGCCTCTTTTTTAAAGCACCTGCAATGCTGAACCACAGCTTCATTGCTGCTTTACTCCAGTAAAAGCAGAGAAAAGTTTTTTTCTGATAATAGTAGAAAGGAATTATTCAAAGAGAAAAATGTGAATGGAGAGTGTCCAAGTGACAGGATAAAAGTCTGACCCTCTCAAAAGCAAAGGAGATGGTTGCTCTTGTCTTCAAAGGTTTGATTCAGAGAGCAAGAGACTTGAGGCAAAGTAACAACTGTTACAAAAAGCAAAGAAAGAAGAAACAAAACAAAAACCAACAAACAATTCTCAGAAGAAATTAGGACCCTGAGGATGAAAATATATGACTGGCTTTATATCCCATGAAAAATACATGTTTTGTTTAGGGTTTTTTTTAAATGGTACTACTTAGTAGCATCTCATCTTTTCCTCTTAATACAATTTGTATGTGGAATACCTAAACTCTCTGAAAGAAAAAAAAAGGCAAAAAATTTTAACTGAAATGGGCAATGGGCACCTTAATTAGGAATCTGACAAAGCAGCTCTTGGATTTCTAGACAAAATTCACTTAGATGTCATTATCTCTCATTCTTTATTTTGGTTTCAGAAAGGTGGAAGAGAAAAATCAAACATTTGATCTAGTAATAAAACTATTGTTTGAAATCATGTTTCAGAGGAAGAGAAATATTCACAATTGCAGTGGCTGAAAAACTTCAGTATTTTGCTTATAATGACATTTTGGCTCACAAGCCAAAGGTGATTGGGTATTAAAATGCTACTAAACTATACACAGCAGATTGCTAAGAGTAGTTCTGAGAAGTGCTTAAGAGGCTCATTAACTTTCTTAGTAAATTATGGCACATGTACTGCTAAAGGGAACAAACTGCTGAGGGGCTCTAAAGACTAAAAATTAGACAGATATGCCTTATTCTTCAAGTTATTACAGCTGCATGTAAGCTTAAGATATAAGCAAGTCCATCAAGAGTTCTGTAATTCCAACTGTATTCCAAGCAAAATACCTGGGTGGATTTAAGTGGAAGGAAGTTTCCTAGGAAGGTACTAAAACACTCCAGTATCAGTTGTACAGTATTTAAAAAGTGACATTACCTACCCAGCTTCAGCTGAATGGCTTCATTTGTGTTACACTTGTACTCAGCCAGCTTCTTCTCCATGGCAGTAAGTCCTAAAGAAAAAGTTGGGTTTCTTAAGAGGTGTTCAGTCTGTGTGCCACTATCACTCAAAGACCCTGTTAGAGAAAGGGCTGGAAAATCAGCAAACACAAACCCACTAAACCAGACAGATTTACACACAGCTGAAATATGCTACAATGTGTTAATGTGCAGAACATGTTCCTCTCAACCACCTCTCTGGAGCTAGAAAGAACTAGAAAACGGATGAGCATCTTTCTTTTTCTGAAAATTAAAGGCATTACCACAAAATTACTAAGTGTTATAAATTACCAAGTGAACATGTATTTTAAAAAGTAAGTAAGAAAATAAGAATTCAGTCTAAGACGTTATTTACAAGAAATATGTAACACTTCAGGACATTTCAATGTTTGCATTTCTTCATTTTCATAAACAGCTGTTCATGAACTTCAGTGGCATGTACACCACCAGCAATTATTTAGCTACCACTGCTCTTCCAGGGCAGATGTGGGGAAAAAACCCAAATAAACTGCATGCAGTGTTTTTTCCAAAGCTGAAGCCACCACAGAAGGCATGTTTCACGTATGGTATTTTCCAAGTGCTTAACAAATATAGTCCCTCTTCACTCCAGAAAATTTGCATACATATAACTTCAGTCAGCGAAGTAAAAACAGTGTCGGGTTTTTTTTTGCCCACCCCCAGCAAGCCCGTGGACATGGGACACACTCTGGCCTGGGGCTCCTGAGCGAGGGGGCCGCGAACCTGAGGACGCCCCGCGGCAGCAGCGGCGGCGGCACAACCAGGGCAGGTGGGGGGGCAGAGACACGGCCAGGGTGGAGGGCAGAGACACGGCCAGGGTGGAGGGCAGAGACACGGCCGGGAGGGGGGACAGAAACACGGCCGGGAGGGGGGACAGA
>VWZD01009771.1:628998-711616 GCA_013396695.1 Sakesphorus luctuosus
CCCGGCGCCCCCCTCAGTGCCACTCCGGGCAGGGCCCGTTCCGGCCTCACCCGCCATGTCGGAGCCGCCCGCGCGGACCGAGACAACCCGCGCGCCGGAACTAAGCGCACTTCCGCTTCCGCCCGCCGAAACCCAACCAGGAGCCAATGGCAGCGCCGTGCGGCGCGCGCAGCTCGCGCGCATGCCCAGCAGTGCCTGGAGCCCCGCGGTGTCTCCAGCCCCGCTTTCCGTCGCCCGCGCGCCCGGCCCCGCCCCTTCCCAGGGAGTGCGCACGCGCAGTGCTGGTGGCGCGGGCACGCACGTGCGGCGGCCCGGGCGGAGCGGGAATGGCGCCCGCGGGGCGACACCGAGCGGCGCTTCCCGGTCCGGCAACATCGCACCCCGCGGCCCTCCCCGGTGTCCGCACACGCCGCGGGGCTCTCCCCACTCTCCACACGCACACGCTGCGGCGCTCAGCTTCGCAGGGCGACTCGGCCCAGCAAACAACCACAGCTTTAGCGCTAGTGAAAAAAAACCGTATTCTGAGACACTTGCTACAGCCATTGTGTAAAGGGTATTTTTGCCATTTTCTTTCAAGAGGCTGGTTTTTGATGTGCATTGTTACTCCTTGTGCTGGTTTGGCTGCGGTTGAATTCTCTGGTTTGAGGCTGTGTTTTTGGATTTGTGCTGAACACAGGGTGGATAATGTAGAGATGTTTTTGTTATTGCTGAGCAGGGCTTACACAGAGCCAAGGCCTTTGCTGCTTTCCGTGCTGCCACGCTGGCAAGGAAGGTGCATGGCAGGTTGGGAGGAATCTCAGCTGGGACAGGTGACCCCAACTGACCAAAGGGATATTCCAGACCATGTGACATCATGCTCAGTATATAATGTGGGAGAAGAAGGAGGAAGGGGGGATGTTTGGAGTGATGGTGTTTGTCATCCCATGTACCTGTTATGTGTGATGGGGCCCTGCTCTCCTGGCGGTGGCTGAACACCTGCCTGTCATGGAAAGCAGTGAATTAATTCCTAGTTTTGCTTTGCTTGTCTGTGTGGCTTTTGCTTTTGCTAGGAAACTGCCTGTATCTCAACCCACAAGTTTTCCAGCTTTTACCCTTCCAATTCTCTTCTCAATCCTGTTGGTGGGGCAGTGAGTGAGTGGCTGTCTGGGCCTTGGCTGCTGGTTGAGCTTAAACCACGACACTGCAATTAGCACATATATATGAGTGGACTTGCTCAGCGAGACATTTTAGTGGTCAGATGCTTATCAAATAGGCAGATTGCTATCAAAACTGCTTTGCTGTCAGCTGGGGCACAAGCACATACGCAGTATGTGAACTCTTAAGTTATATTCTGAAAATTTTTGTTGACCATTAACCAAGACAAGTCCTGCTTTCTGGAGAAAAATAGTTGTTTTAAATGTAAGAAATGTGACTCATTGTTTCGTGACCACTGCCATCTACTATATTGTAGTTTTATATTTCACTGTTGTTATTTGAGGTGTACCAGAATTATGTTTTTCAGTGGTGTGTGATAAGACACCTTGTTGGGGGCTTGAAATAGTACAGCAAGACAGAACATGCAGGATTATTTAAGTCAGGCTTTACAAGCACTCGCTGTGATTGAACTGTCCAAACAAAATATGAACGTGTCCTTTCTTGAGGCTGTGGCCTGCATGCTTTTCATTTTGAGGTATAACAAAGCAAGTGAGTGGGTTCTACTGCTAAAGGACTGCAAGACCCTGTCAGAAGTTGCTGAATTCCAGCCAGAAGTGATTACTTTGTGCCTTTGATTCCTTTGTTTGCAATACAGGCCTACTCCCAATTTGCAGCCAAGCTGCCAGAACATGAGTCTATGAACAGTCTCCGCACTTGGAACCAACAGGTACAGCTTGGCCGCCCCTCGAGGGAACGGCCGCGTCTGTCGCGCCAGAAATGAGATTGCGCAGCATTTACGGTCGCGCACTGTGGAGTTGGTGCTGGCAGCCGCCGGACAGGGACAGGGACAGGGACAGGGACAGGGACACCCACCCGCGCCGCTTGTGCCTTGGTGGGGGCAGACACGGCACCTGAACCGCGCCGATGGGTGGGCAGGGCAGGGCAGGGCCGGGTAGGGCAGGGCGCGGCGCTCGCTCCCACAGCGCTGCTGGGCTGAGGCGGCGGCTGCTGCGGCGGCGCGGCGGGCGGGCGGCTCCTCCTCCTCGTCCTCCTCCTCCTCGGCGGGCGCAGCATGGCGGTCAAGGTGACTCTTCCGCTCCCTGCTTGTGGCAGGAGGAGCCGGGCGGCCCCGGCGCGGGGCCGGGGACAGGCGGGCGGCGGGAGGAGGCAGNTGTCCGCCCCTGTCGTGGCGCGGCTCGCGAAGCAGTAACTTGCTTGCGTTTACAGGTGCATTCAACCAAAAGAGCGGATCCCGCCGAACTACGGAATATTTTTTTGCAGGTAAAAAGATCTGTCTGGTGGCGTTTGAGTGACAGGCTTCTGTTTTCTGCCCTCCCAGCAGTTTGCCATGACATCAAACACATGTCGTGCTGATGGGACACTTAAAAGTTCAGTTTACGGGCACAGTGTATTGAAGGGGCTGTCAGGCATTGAGGAGAAAGTGCTGGTGACACAAATCCTGATTAACCTCTTCCAAATTATAATATTCAATAATTTTCTGAAGTATTTTCACATTTTCTGTAAAGCAAATAATCATAACTAAGTACTGTTATTTTTTAAATACTCCAAGACTAAGAAAAAATTCTTCTTTCTGTATGTTTTGTGTTTGAGGTTTATATGTGTTCCTCTTACAAATGCATGAATTGCTGGCAATGTTTTTAGAACTTAAAACTGATTTCTCAAGAATTATGTATTCCATAGTATTATCCCTTGCAGAGCCTTATAGTTAAGATACATATAAATAAGAGCATGAAGCCTTCTCCACTCCCTTAGTTACAGTAAAGCACAATCAGAAAGGAAAATCCAGTCAATCCTATAACTTTGATAATAAGGTTTGAATCAGGCATATGAAATAAGAACAACAACTATGTTTTGGTCCATTGTTGGGCCACTGATATTTCAAAATCACTAAAATACCTTCTTTTCCCTTTATATTGAGTGCTAACACATCATATTCAAGAAGCTTCTCTCTATCAAAAAGTTAAGAATATAAATTTAATATTAGAGTTAATGCTGTAAATAACAAATTCTGTTGTTTCATTTTTGACATATATCTTCTGGTCCTACTGTGTTATCTAAGGATTCCACATAATGCAAGTAGTCAGAGAGACTTTTTGCCCAAGAGACAGAAGTTATATCCCAGCCTTAATTTTGGCAGATGTTTGCTTTTGCATGCTGGAGTACACCGGTGACCTTGGTGGAGAGCAAAGCCAGAACGCTGACATCAAACTGTGAAACCCCAGCATTTAGTTACCAGTAAAAAACCTTCCAGCTCAGGTTCTTCTCCTGGCATTCAGCTTTTGTAGATAAGGAATATGGTGCAGTATGTTAATAAAATTATCAATGTGAAAATACTATTTTTAAAGATATATATTAATACAACATAAAAATGTGATTACAGAACATAATTTTCCAACTTTTTGCAAGATACTTTTGCATGTTTGATTGAAAAAAAAAGGGAAATAAGGTGTCAAAGTACTCTATTGAACTTGTAAATGTGGACTTCTTGTGATTCTTGACTTCCAATCAGTGGAAGTTCTTGTTTCTGGAAAAAAGTAATTGAAGTCCTTGGTACTGGTCGTACAGAGAGAAGTGGAGAGAAAGAACATAGTACAACTGGATCTTGACATTTTGGTTCTGAAAGGACATGTTTATTGGCCTAGAAAGGAGATAGTCTTGTTTTAAAACAGCTTTTTGGTTTTCTCCGTGTCCTATCTTGTCTTCTAAGAAACATGCAAATTAAGTTGTGGATTATTTCATGCTCTGAGGAATGAAAAATACTCAAGGAAAGCTTTTGTGTCTGAGGTTTGTAGTAAAAAAAAAGAGCATAGAAAGAAAGTTTGTACTTACTTTGCATTATATTTGATTACAGTTGAGTTTGAAATTGTGTTTTTGTTTGATGAGTAGCAACCAAACTAGTTGCAAGCTTCAAAAAAATCAAAAGAGGTTCATTCTTTCCAAGACTTCTGTTGTAGAGGGTTGTTATGAAATATTGCTAGTGTGGCACACATCAAGGGTCAGATAAGTTGTGCTCTTTGCTGAGAGTGCTGGCCTGTCCAGTGAGCGCCAGCTAAAGGTCGTGCATTCCTTCCTAAATTTGGCTCCCCTTGGAAATGGCTAGAAGGGAAGATGTGAACCCTCGGCCTTGTCACTATCCACCTTAATCATAGAGAGTGTGCTTAAATTTCCTTCTGTTATGCATGTCTTCTGATGTGATACGTGCCCTCTGCCCATCCTCTTACATTGTATCATAGCAGATATTTCATACATACCTTTCTCTGAGAATTTCTGAAGCATGCTCTAGGTTTATTTTTGCTATTTTAAACTGTTAAAAATCTAAAATTTGCCTTGCAATGAAAAGATATGCTATTATGTCTCCATAGTCCTGTAACTGTGAAATGCAGGCATTGAAAGGTCATGTCTGTGCACCATCAAGAAAGTCAGGTGTTTGCTAAACACAGACTTCAGTAACAACCATGAAAGAACAAATTTCATGACAAATTATTGCTGAAGGATAAAAGAGTTAGGTAGAACAACAGTTACCGTATTTGTTAGGGAACCTCCCTTGTTTTTTTCCTAGGGAAGACACAGTCAGCCTTTGAGAAATACAGTTGTATTATTCCCTGCCTGCTGAATTCAAGTGTAACCTGTTCAAGCAAAGTGAATTAAAAAACAAAAACAAATTTCCGGTTTTAATACAGGAAACTTTGCCCACCACCACTTAAAAGTTACCTGAATCCTCTTGGTCATAGCTTAGCTTAATTTTAAAGAAGTAATGCTAGTAGGTCTCTTCTATTTTGAAACTTCTGTCTTCTCTGTCCTGATAAAGTTGTTGGGATAGAAAACCCCTTTAAATTGAAGCTAACCAATTATAGAAAGAAAGCGTTATTTCTGAAAGTGTGGTGGTGCCCAGCACTAGATTGTACAACTAAGTACGGGGTTTGTGTGTTCATTTCATGAGATGATGTTTAAAAAGGTAACTTGAGGATAAATGTATTTACAGGCCTAACTACTTTGTTAGGCCCTAATTTATTGGTGTGCTGCCAAGCTCTTCCAAAATGCCATGACCTTCTCATATGGAGTTCAATGTATCTGTCAGTTAATTATTTTTGTAACAAAACTTCCCAGAAACATTTTTTATTGTAGAACAAAGAATTATTGGTAATAAACTCAGATAAATTGGTGTCTGGAGAAAGGAAGAGCGCGATGTTTAGATTTTGACTGTCTTTGCTACGCACTCTACTGTGATACAGTTGAAGTCCATTATTATTGAATCTATGCTCAGTACTCTGCATGTTTGCTGGTCCTTCATACATAACATTTTCTTTGGATTTCATGTCTTGCAGCAGAATTGTGCTTCGTAATGCATTTTTCAGTCACTTGTGTATACAACTGAGAAGAGAACCTTTCAGAGTTGATTCAAGGAAGCCACAGTTTGGTTCTGCTGTCGTGTTGGCAGCAGTGCTGAGTTAAAGGATTTCTGTCCGCTGCTTTGTCTTCCTATTTTTGTGAAAATAATCTGTTTTAATTCTGCATAAATTCAGTAATCTGGTTTACAGTGCAGTCTTGCAAACAGCTGTGGTCACAGCTCTAGGGTGGAAGAGGGAGAGGTGATGAGGGTGTGTGAGGGGCTGGTATTGTGGAAAGGATACAGGACATGCTGATGCTGGTGCGAGCTCCTTTATGAAAGTGTGACCTGACAACTGGTTGTGAAACAAGTATGAGACATGGGAAAGATTTCCTTTATCATAAGGAGTGTTACACCTTAACAGGTATTGTGTGTGTGTCTTATTGTTAATATTCCAGTTCCTGTGGGTCCCTGGCAGAGTAAGGGCCTGTTTTGTTGCTCTTTCACGTAAAGGTGTGTCAACTGAATCAAGATACTGCAGCATATAGTGGAAAAGTTACAGATAAGGCCATTAGTTTGAGTTTGAATTCACTAGTAGAGATGTTGCATTATCTGGAGACATTGCCATTTCTTTTTCTGCTGAGAATGCTTGTTTGCTAGGACTTAGAAAGGCAAAACACATTTTTACAAAGAAATTAGAAATCACTACTTAGAATGCACATCAAAATAATAAAATTTGAAATCTGCCTGTAATTTTTATTTGAAAATTCAGTGCTAGTAAAATTAAAACTGAAATAACATTTCAATCTACTCAAATCCTGTTTGTGTGTTTGTGAATTTTTACTCAAAAGTGTTGGTTTCAGGATAAAAATTAATCTGAAAATTTATTCCTCACAAAAAGGGGAAAGAAATAATGTGTGTTTTCCAAAATCATTATAGTAACTATCAAGAACAATTATTTAGAAAATATCTGCCACTGTAAGTTGTAGGAAAATTTACGTGCTGCGTTTGCAGCAAGTGAAAAGCTGCAGCATGGTTGTAATACCTGACAGTTTCTGAAAATGTATAATTGTCTTTTAATTAGAAGATATTTGTCATTATGTGAACATATCTGTGCTACAGGGAAGTCTGATTGGTGGTAGTGTAAAACTAGTACAGTAACACTGTTAGTTAAATCAAGCTTTTAATTTCAGAGCAGTTGGGTGCAGACAGTTGTGCACCATTTTAAGTTGCATTCAGTAAAGGTACTAGTTTGGTAATCACTGATGATTGGCATCTAAATGGATTAATCTTTGCTTGTGTGGTTTTGTTTTTTTTTTTAATTCTTACTGTAGTATGCCAGTGTTGAGAAAGATGGTGAGCATTACATGACCCCAGAAGACTTTGTGCAGAAATACCTAGGACTTCATACAGATCCACGCCACAACCCCAAAACAGTGCAGCTGTTGGCTGGAGTGGCAGATCAAACTAAGGATGGGTGAGAGTTTTGCTTTCCATTTGAAACTTGTAATTCATTAGTAAATGTGTTAGTGCATGAGTTTAATAACTTCATCTTCCTAAAAACATTATTGATTACATTACACTTAAGGCTTATTTAGACGATAAATTTTTTTTCCCAAGTAAAGTAGACTGTAGATTTGTCTGTTGAGAGAACTGGAAAAAAAGTATGATGTTTAACATGGATTTTTTTTAAGTAAAGATTTATTTTAGTGATGTTTTAATAAATCCTACAAATGCCAAGGAAGTCAAACTGCAGATAATTCAGCATAATACGTTTGCCTTGGAGAAGTTCTTTTCTGCATGTCTGCATCTGTGATTAGATACTGTATAGAGTCTTCAGTAACTGTGATTAATGTGACAATATGGAAGAGCTTATGTAGTGTGCAATTCAAATCAAACCATTGAGGTCTTTTTTTAAAGTGCTAACTGATAGAAAAGACAGTCACCAATGACTCTACAAAGAAGAGGATGTTTGCCTAATGAAGACAAGGTCACAGTACGTAAAGCTTTTACAATGCTACTTAAAGATGATCCTCCTTGCTTTTGGACAAGTTCCTGAAACCAGTTTACAGTGTCTGCTCTGCTGAGGCAGTACCCTCTAACTCATTTGTCTTCCAAGGAGCCTTTTCTTTTGCTGTATGTGGGCTTCTGGTTTTGACCTTGGATAGTAGGAGCAGGCTTGGACATTGTTAAAGTGAATTGACAAGGTTAAGGTGGGTCAGAGCAGAGGTCATGAGTGCAGAAGTGAGTGGGTATTTTGTGTAGGAGAAAATGCTGTTAAAATAGCATACATTTGTAAATATATAGATGTAACTTGCTATAAATTGAAGACTCCTTAACTTCTTTGGTCACTTAAATGTTTTTGTTTTCCTCTGCTCTGCCTTAGAATATTTTATTAATTTGCTTATTATCCTCAGCAACTTCCACAGTATCTGTGGTATACAAGTGAAATCACACATGCTTTTTGCACTAAATGACCAAAGTAGGATCTCCTGTTTGATGTAATGTTACATGATTCTACTTTTATAAAGTTGCAGCCCTTTGCTAACATGTTTAACTATACATACCTTTGGTCAGTCTAAATGACCTGTCTGTTTCCAGCACGTGGCTGCAGTTTGTTACTTTGTTACTGCTTCAAAAGGATATTTTATTTGTTGAAGTAGTAGTATGTTTGATGACTAGTAAACCAACAAGCTTAGTACCTTGTTTCTCTGAAAACTGTTGGTTATCTTTTATGGTGTGCATTTCTTCAGAAAATGCTTATAAAAGGATCTTTCTTGCAGTAAGAAATCAATAATTTGTTTTACTGCTAGAACAGAACTTTAAGGCACGACTTTTTGTTGCTTTCCTTGTGAATTGAATATAAAGGCTTTTTTGTTTTTGGTTTTTTCTTTTTTTTTTAAATCTGTGTAATATTTGAAGTGAGTTAATCACAGATGGGTAAGTATTCTTTATCAGCTTCTGTATGGGAAGGGTGGGATTTTTCTTTTGCACTACCATAGTCTGCAGTGCAAATGTCTGTCTGAATAGTTGTCTGAAACTTATTTTTCTAAATGTTTTAATCTATATTTATCTGTAGTATGTATTTCATGTGAAGAATTTGTTATACCCCATCATCATCAGTTTATTTATTACTTCTACATTCACATTCTTTCATTTGTAGTGAGTTGTAATATATCAAAATCCAGACTCTAATAACTATATCATCTGCACAGAGAGTTTAATCTGTGGCATGAATAATCTTCAGCTGAATTCCAGAATGCATTGCATCTTTCCAAGGACTTAAAGTTACATGATGAAGTCCAAGGAAGCCCTATTTCATACATACATTTGTAGATTAAACGACAGCCCAACATCACACAGCAAGTCATTGAGAAGCTTTGGGTTCTCTTACAAAATTTCATTCATATTTGCTGTCATATTCTCTTAACCTTGCTTGCCTTCAAATAAATTTACTCACAGTGTTATTGGTTGCTTTCATTGTTAATATATTTTTATTTCTTCTAGGTTTAAGTTTGGCACTTTACCGAAAAAGCACATTTTGGAACTGGCTCTTTGTAGGCGTGTGTTTAAAAAAAATGTCTTTTCACTTTTTTTTCTGATAGTACATTGATTCCTACTTAACTGTTGTAGAGTACTATTGCCTTCTCCCTTTACTGCAGTACAAGACTGGTTTGCTTTAGTGGAACTCAGTAAGACAGTTCTTAAAACAGATGACTGTTCACTTTCAGAATGTTTATTCCTCATTGTAACAAATGCACGTTTTGAGAAATTAATGCAATGACCTCTGAATTAGAATTTTGCCTAAACTTCCTTGACTTCCATCTATTTAATGCAACAGGATTTCATTGATGCTGTAGGCATTCCCATGTCATGAGACCATTGGCACTAGTTTTGAAATTAGGATAAGTCCCTGTCTGAATAATGTACTTACATGTGCCAAAACCAGCTTCCCAATTATATAAGTCAATTAACATTAGTAAGTATTGCAGTTTTAAAATAAAAGATTTTTTCTCCCTTCAAACCTTCAAAATTTCTCAGTAATTCAAAATTCTTCATTTTAATTGCTTGTTCCTGCATACTCTTGCTGTCAGCATATGGTTCTTAAATCTGGAAATACATTCTTGAGCCAAGTCCCAAAGCAAGAGTTGGTATTTCCCTCAGTGGAGAGTTCCAACAGAGCTGTACGTAACGTCTGAAAGGCTGTGTTGTGTGGGGTAAAATGGGCAGAGTTGTAGTAGGAAAAAAGATAGAGAAGCATTGTAAACACTTGGGTTACTTTGTGTGCTTTTGAAGGGTAACAGGAAAAGAAATAGAATTTTTTTTAAATGTTACAGATAAAATGAAAGGTGAATGATTTGATACTGTTACAAACTTGGGAATGCAGTGAGTTCACTGTACCATACTTGATTAGCAATTGGGTGGGAAACTCCCATCCTTCCATTTAATTCAGCTCCTGTTATCTCTGCCCTAATGACTCACGGAGGATGCTCTTAGACACTGCAAGTTAAATATATGGAAAGGAAATGGAATGTATCTGTCTCCTTTTGCTGTAGGCACAGTTGAAGTGAAACCTCTGAAGACATCTTCTTTCAGGTTCAGGCTTCTACAAATGCATTCTACAGAGATTGTCACTTGATTTTGTCAGTCTTAAAGCTTCCTGGTTAGGAATTAATTTGTATGTCAGCTTTATGCTTGTATGTGAGGTATCTTTTAAAATGATAGTATTTACAATCATTTTAAAGGATCATCTGTTTCTTTGATACTAACCCATCATTTATCAAGGTCATCCTTAGGATGAAGTTGACTTTGTATCTGAAGAATCATTCTCATATCTCTGATTTTTGTGGCTAAAATGTGACAAATTAATAATAATTCAATATTTGTCATATCTTAATTATTTTTTAAATCACAAATTCTTTTTTCTGTATTTTCTGTGCAATGTGTATATGCAAGAATGTTAAATTCTTCTTCCTCTGTATTTAGAGAAAGACTAGATAAAGTAATGAATGAATAGATAAAGTAATGAATTGATTTTCTCCTTTTTTTTCCCCTTTTGTTACTTTGTGAGGAACAGGTTTTATACTTGGCTCTTTAGCAGTGAGCAGTGTTGTGTGAAGTGATCACTATAAGCTAATGACTTCCTGTGAAGAGTACTAAGTTCTGATCAATTATGTACATTTTCTAGGAAAATGCACCATCCACAGTGATATTCTATGTTTTAAGAGCATTCACTGAAATAGTAATTTCTTGTTTAATTTAAAAAATGTAATTGAAATGCTTACTGGTAACTTGATAATTTATTTGATGCTAAAATATATATCACATAATTTATCCCATCATTTTCTTGTGCCAACATTAACTTTTTTCTTAGCTTAAGACTTACCTGCAAATGTTTGTACCTACAGCATTAGGATCCCTTCTAAATTTTTTTTTCCTGTTAGTCAGAATAAGCTGAGTTCCTCTTAAAAAGTCACTTACTATCCTAACAAGTTACCTGTGCATACATTCAAGTCTGAGTTTAAATGTGGTGATCGCAAAGACTTTCATTTTTGTGCAGTGTTGCAGAGCTGATGTGGGTACCTTATCTGGTACTGTTGCTGCTTCCTTACCTCGCACAGAAACAGCTTTGCTAATGCCTCCTGAGTTGCGTTTTAACGTGTGGTGACTGTCTTGCATACACAACTCAGAGTCTTGGCATCTGCTGTGGCACTCAAGTCCTTTGCTGCTCTGTCATATCTAACTGTCCTTGTGCCCAGATGTTCTTACGTTCTTTATTGTCCCCAAGTGCATGACTTGGCAGTTCATGTTGTATTTGAAGTGTAATCTTCCTTCCATATGCATAGTAAAGTATAACTTATTCTGAACATTTTTGGTTTTTATAAATGTTACACATTGTTTTAAGAAAATTTATATTTTGTATTTTGTTTCTGTACTTGAACTAAAGTGTCTTTTTTTAGTAGAAATATATATATAGTAATACAATGACAGACCTGTAAATTTAATAGTGGTAGAATTTCTATGGGTTTATGTTTTAATTTTTCAATGCTGTCTGCTTACATTTACAATTACAAAGTAATAAATTATAGGTGATCAGTGAGACTTGATTATGTTTTGGTTTTGATGGATATAAAGATTTCAGCTGCTACATAGAGGAAGAAAGTTGCATAAAGGTTAAGTAACTCCTTAAAAGAAACAAATACTTTCAGTTTCTCGAGTCTTAATTATTTTATATTAGAATTTTATTTTAATATTTGGATCATACAGTTTTCTAGATTATGAAGTGCAAATGATGGTTGATATGATGAATAATTAAAAAAAATCTTTATAACTTTTGTGTTTTCCTTTGTAGGTTAATTTCCTTTCAAGAATTTTTGGCATTTGAATCTGTTTTGTGCACTCCAGATGCAATATTCATTGTTGCTTTTCAGTTATTTGACAGGAATGGCAATGGAGAAGTAACATTTGGTAAGAATACCTAAAGAAAAACAGTTTAACGAGTGATTATAATAGTATCAGCTGTAATAATGGTGCATAGAAATGCATATTGTGCAAGTACTGTACTGTTTTCCTAAGAGTTCACATGAAAAGGACTTCTTTTTCTTTCAAGTGATACAAGTTTAAGAAGTACACAGACAAAATATGTTTTGCTCTGTCTTCTTGAATCGAGATTTTTCATTTTCCAGAAGTAGTTAATACAGTGATGTTTTGCTCAGTGTCATCCTAAGTCAAACTTTGTGTCATGGACTTTAAACTGCTTCAGCAGTGGGAAAGTTTTGAAATATATTCTGGATCTTCACGTATCTTTGAAGAATTGTCATTAGATACAGTAAGAACACAATACAGAAATTAAGGAGGTCTAATCTTTTGATTTCCTAGGTTAGTGTTCCTTTTCTTCAGGATCAAATCTTTTATGAGTGTAACTTGCAACTAGACCATATATTTGAAAAATTGGGAAGAAAATAATGGCCTTTAGTTCTGTTACCTTTTTTCTTCCCTAATCACGTAAATTATTCAGGCTACCTATATTGCTTTATGATACTGCTAAATAACTGTACTAACATTGTTATTAAGGAGGACTAGGCTTTATTTTTAAAATGTTGTGTTAATGAAAATTAGATAAATTAATGGTAAGAATTTGAATAAAGTGGAATGAGAATTAAATGTTATTTCTATCCAAAAGAATAAAGCTCTTAATAAAGAAAATACAAACTATGTTTGGATTTGTAACCACTTGCTGTTTGTACTATTTCATTCTTATGAAAATTGCTGCAACTTGTCAAAAAAAGTGCAAGGGTTGTTTTATGTTAACAAACTACTTGAGTTACGATGTCTGTTAAACTACATCGTTAACTGAAAAGTCAAATACTGAGCAATTTGGATACACAACATCTTGAAAAGAAAATCTTTAGAATTTATGTAAAGGTGAAGTCAGTAAATGCAGTCATTAGGAAATGGACAAACTACTGCAATCCGTGTGACCATATTAATGATGGTGTATTTAATCATCTCACAAAACAGGGATTGGAACTTTGTAGGTCTCATGAACACAGTTGAAATAGCTGGTTCCAAAACTGAACAAAATTGTATACCTTTCAGATTATATACAGATTGCTCAATCAGACTGAGGATTGTTATTTTTATGAGCATATAATTAAATTAGAGTCTAAAAGAGCAACACAAGAAGTTGTAAAACAGAAAATTGCATGTTTTTTCTATATCTTTCTTGCTGATTTTTTTAATAGGGCTGATAAGTCTTGAATAGGAAATTCTTTAGGGAATTTAAAATGTACTGTTGGTTTCTTGTTTTTTTTTTCCAAAGGAATTATATTGCAGTTATTACTGTATATTGTAACATAGCATGGTACACATTTTTTGTGCTACAGTTCCCACATTTTCTGCTCTCTTTTTCCTTTTTTTTAATTGTTTGTAACATGGGCTGCTTATTTTTACTTCATATGCATATCATGCAAATTAGTACATGTGTGAAAAATGATGATGTGTGACATGTTCAGAATTGGGTAACCCTGCAGTCAATTTCCAAGTCAGTCTTGTGGCCTTTAGAGGCTGTTTTATAAATCAGTCCTGCACTCTTTCATTTTCATACCACATAAACAGAAAGGCACAGATTTTAGTTTCATGTGAAAACAGGACAATATAGAAAAATAGGTCTAAATTTTAGAAGTTTTAGTAAATTTTTAGAAATATACTGAAATGAAGTAAGTTTAGGCAGTCAGTGTGAGAACCACTCTCAAACAAGTAACCTGTTACAGACTGTAATGTATCCAGTCTGCAGGTAAACCGTGTTGGTTATGGGAGCAAACACAAGTCAGGGTTTTCTAGATCAGGTAAAACGCTCTTTGGATGTGATTTCATTGATGCCAGTGCTATCTTGAACCAGTAAGTATTGCCAGAAGAAACATGGATTTACTGAGGTTTTTCTGCACTGTGCATCTGGAGCAAGGGGCAGAATCAACTTGGGTCTATTAAACCAGTGACTTGAACCCAACACTAGCCTTGGCTGGGATCTACTCAGATTTTCAGTTACCTGGAGAAAGTGAAATATACTTATTGAATTTTAGAAATGGATCTGTATTTGAAAGCATGTTGCTCTGGTTGGCTTCACATCTGCTGTGTAGGATTTATTTACTGACATGATTTCTGACCATACACAAGCTCTTTAGCATTTTATAGTCCTTTTGAGCCTCAGTCTGCCACTTGTCTCTTAAAATGTTTGGCTTCCAACTCTCCAATGATGAAACTATTAATTAAATTGTATTATAGAAGAACTGTCTTAGAGGAGAAGCAAGAGGTTTATAATTCTTTAGAAACTGTTTTGTAGAAATACTTGTCAGCTATGATATGCTCATGAAAGTCTTTGTGCAATATCCTATGTTAGTTGGAATTGTTAAAACGTGAAGCCTTCTGTCACTTTAATGTCATCTGCTTTCTTAATCATGAGTCGATTGGGTTGGAAGACCTCCAAGATCATTAAGTCCAACCCTTGGTCCACTCCACTCTGTTTACTAGATCATGGCACTCAGTGCCACGTCCAATCTCAGTTTAAAAACCTCCAGGGACGAGGAATCCATCCCCTCTCTGGGCAGCCCATTCCAATGCCTGATGACTCTCTCTGGAAAGAATTTTTTTCTGATTTCCAACTTAAATTTCCCCTGGCAGAGCTTGAGCCTGTGCCCCCCTGTCCTATTGCAGAGTGCCTGGGAGAAGAGACCAGCCCCCACCTGGCTAGAACTTCTCTTCAGGGAGTTACAGGCAGCTATGAGGTCACCTTTAAGTCTCCTCTTCTCTTTGGGACCCTTTTCCAGGAGTTTTGGACTTGCAGAAACCCTGTATGGATGACTGTCATTAGTATGCAGTTAGTATTCTGCAACGTTTGTATAGTAGTTCCATTGCAAGAACATGAAATTGGACCTACTTTGTGTGGGCAAACTGCACAGCATGCTCAGTACACTGGACTTGTTGTCAGCTTGGTGAATAAAAAGCAGTGAAATGACTATTTTAATAACTCAGTGATACAAGTAACTGTATAGTTTGAATTACTTTTTAATAATGGAGAGATAGATAAAAAGCATGTATTTCCCTGATCAAGTGCTTCTACATCTTCATCAATACTTACTAGGTGAATATATTATGCAAAATGTGTTGCTGATAAGCCCTTACAGTACTGCATTAACCATAAAATATTTAAAAGGTAACAGCTAAAGCTGATGAAGAAAAGCATTTCTTGTTCCAAGTTGCTGTTTGTAGCCAGAGAACACTGACAAGGGCTTTGCTCTTTTGATCATGGGATGTACCTACCTAAGCTGCTTAAAGTGAGTGAAATATTTAAAAACATTTCATAAAATTAATACTTCTGTGCCGAGGAATATTGTTTGTATTTTGTGCAGGTCTGTTGACCTGAGTTCAGGTTAAAGCACACCTGAATCAACTGAAGCTATTTGGTTTTTTCCCAATGTTGAAGCAAATAATCCTTTCTGGGGTTAAAGGTGAAGTCTGTGACTGTCACTGAAGCTTCTCTGAAAAACAGGTTGTATAACTGGAAGTAAAAGGTTTCCTTATAACTGATCACTTTGGCACATGATACAATGATCTGGACTGCATCACTTTTAATTAGAATATACAATTTCAAGGCTTTTTCTAGCTGTGTTTTCTTGTAGGCTCACCACAAGAAAAGCATTCGCTGATAAACTGGAGAATTTCAGAGATGCTTTTTTGGTTAAATACATGTGCTGGTATGGATAGAAAGATAGAAATAAAATACATTCATGATTCTTCTGCATTCAGAATTATTTTGGAGATAATTGGAAAATATTTATGGAACTGAACATAAGGCTTTTAAAAACATCCTGCAGCTCAAAATCTATTTATGAATACTTTGCAGAGTATAATAGTGTTTTTTAAAGCCCTGGGGAGGAGAAGGCAATCAGATGCATAGTAATGCAACTATTGTGAAAATTATATGATACTGGTGAACTGAAATAATAAACATCAATTTAATAGTTTCAGAAGTTGGGCATACAGTTATACTGAAGTCTTGCACATCTCTTTTATTAAACAAATTTGAATCTGGGAGAGAAGGTTCAGGTTTCTATTAATTAGGACTTAGAGTTCGGGAACACTGGAAGAAGGTGAGTGAGAGGAACAAGAGAAAGGAGTTGAATATATGTTGTTACTACTGCTTTGCTTTTGAGTATCAGGAAACATGGATTACTCCTAGTACTCACTCCTCCACCATTTCTAAAAGGGCAATTGTCGTGAAAATGCTGAGATTTGGATTTACTCTTAAAAGTTCTGCTTTCTAATATATTATTTGCAACCATAAAGGCTGGAAACCTTTTAAAATGTAAACACAGAAGTACTCATAATGACACGTCTGCAGAGCTGAGGACGTAAGAAAAACACCGTGCTTCTATCAAGTGTGCTATAAACCAGAACTGCTATTTTTTTTGGCCTCCTGGTGGCTGTATGTTGGTTGCCTGTTTTCAGGGTGTCATTTGCTTAACACTTGCAAATAATGTAGGAAACATCACTGTATGTTACTACTTTCTTTTGTGCTTCCCCCCCCCCATGATTTTTTCAGTGTTAAACCGCAGTTGGAAATACTCGTAAGCAATGCAGGATGGGAACTCTTCCTTTTTAAAATAATAATAATATTAAGTTCAAAACCATAGTTCAACAAGAGGAAACAGAAAAGGAATTTTTTGTTATGGCTCTCATTAATCTTAATTTTAAATGGAATCACAAAGCCTTTTAAAATAAGAGTAGAAATACAATGTAACTATTTGTAGTTTTGTTTTCTCACTTTCTCACATCAAAGTGATTGTATTACATTTGAATCACTCAGTATACTTCTGTGGCATGAGGTGCTACAAAAAAGTCTTTCTGCCTTTAACTGTGGTTCTTTATTTTAGGCTTCAAAGTGAAAATATGCTATTACCAGAAACAGTGAAGAGCAGCAATGTATAAATGTTAAAATGCATTATGTGGGTTAGGTCTGAAATATCTTCAAATGGGGTTGCAGATTACTGAGTAGACAGATTTAAAAAAAAACAAACCCAAAGCAAACCAACCCTGTTAAACAACAAACCTTTAGTATACTTAAGCTGCTACTTAAAATTTATCGCTTGTATATTTTTGTGTCCCTTGTGAACATGGTTGATGTTTCATCACTGGGGAGAGGGAATGGCAAACATGGTAACAGGATGATGGCACTGGAATTGTGTGAGCTGGTAAGTCCTAATAAATAATAGGTACTACCTGAAGGTTTACATGGAGTACTGAACTCAGCCTCGCAGTGGGCTACCAACAAGACATCATAGTGTTTATAATTTAATGTTCCTCCTTATATGAAATTGAGTGTTGCCTAGAAACTTTGTTTTACTTGTATCATTTGTCTGAGCCTGATAGGTAACAATGTTTGCTGGAGGTTGGGCCAGCCATGTGTGCTGTCTGCAGGTAGCTGTGCAGGCATCTGCAATTTGTTTAAAATGATTGGGTGGAGAAATTCTGAAGCAATCTTGCAAGAATGTGTGTCGCCTTGGAGGTAATGTACTAGTGCACTGGAGTAGTAGGTTTATTGTTCCTGGGGCTGATGGTAAGTTGAGTGTGTCATCAGGCTGCTGACTTCTATGCCTGTCTTGAGAAGAAAATGCACTACTGTAAGCCTGGAAAGAAAGTTATCAACTCAGTAGGAAAGAATTCCACTGTGGAAAGGTGAGCAAAGAGTAGAAGACACATTAGTAAATGAGCAACATATATTGACAGGGACGATGAATGCAGTCTGTAAAATGTCATACTGGAATGAAAGGCTTTAAAAATAATTTGCTGTTTACCCCCTGCAGAATATCCCTGTTGGAGATTGGAAACATTTGTAGTTTATCTTAATTTAGAATCATTACTGGGTTTTGACTCAGAGATATAAAAGAACCCTGCAAACCCAGTATCTGTACCTTAATGTTGCCTGTTTTCTTTGTTGTCAGTGCTTTGCTTCTACTATGGGGGGGAAATAATTAAAAATTAAACATTGGATCATAATTCAGAGTGGTGAAAGTGTAGTTGATGATCACATGATACATAATTTCTGAAATGTGATTGGCTGTTTGCTGCTTCTCATCACACAAGCTGTTAGTTGAGGTCATGGCTATTTCCTTTAATAGGATAGCCAACATAATTGGATTAAAAAGATATTCTTGACATATTGTGAAGAAAGCATCCCTGCTCTTGGGTAGACAAGAATAAATCTTAGCACCTAGCAAGAGGTGTTTTAGAATCTCGGCTGGCTTTGAAAAATTGTATTCAGTATTTCTGTGGTTTTAATTGTGTCAGTTACTTTACTGTAAGGGTGGAGAGGCACTGGCACAGGTTGCCCAGAGCAGCTGTGGCTGTCCCGTGCCTGGAGGTGTTCAAGGCCAGGCTGGATGGGGCTTTGAGCAATCTGGTCCAGTGAAAGGGGTCCCTGTCCATGGCATGGGGTTGGAATTAGATGATCTTTAAGGTCCATTCTAAGCCAAACCATTCTATGATTCTGTGATTGTTCAGGACAAGTACACAATTTTGCCTCTGTACCCCAAGTGTTTCATAATCAAAGCTAACATGGAATTAATTAAGCATTAGACAAAAGAGCGTATCTTTAAACTCAAGACTAAATACATGCATATACATTACTAAGTATGAGTGATTGCCTGGGGAAGAGAAATGGATAGGGCACCTGAGTTTTCAGAGAAGTAGCAGGCTAGTTTGGGTCCCATTTACTAAAGCTAGTTAGTCACATCTAGACTTCTTCAAGTACCAATACACTCAACTATTGAATATGAATTTATTAACTATAATTTTTATGTGCTGAAGAATCTTGTGATATGTTGATGACTAGTTATGCAGTGTTTTTATGAAGATAATGGTTTAAGAAACTGATTCTTTGTGGTTTAAGTAGTATACAATTAAATGCTTGAATAAGATTTATGGAAACACCAGGGGCTTAAGTCTCATTAAAAGTAAGTGAAAATTCTGTCTCCAAGAACATGGAGGGATAAGACAAATTTTTTTTTTAAAGAAAAAACTGGGATTTTTTACCTTTCTCTAAGGTTGAAAGAAGCAATTATCAGAAACAAGTGAAAATACAATTTAAATTCTCTAGCTGCTTCAGGACATTCTTTCCCAGGTTTTCATCAGGTGAACTTGGTGTGTATTGGAAGTCAGTTCTACAGACATATAAGGAGTCAGTAGCTGGCACTCTGTGCACTGGTAGCCACGCCAGCAGACCCAGTGAAGCAGGCCTGCCTTCTGTGCTGCCCAGCATTCAGTGCTCTTTTGCAGGCTCCGCAGGGAGCTGCACTGGCCCGTTTGTGTCTGTAGTACATGAAGGCTCCATGTAGCTTGGTCAGAAGCTGCAGTGAATTAGTGATCAGCTGGGGAATTTACATTTACTGATCTTGATTCCTTGATCTTTAGCAATGATGAATAAATCGACTGCAGACAGAACTTTAAAGGGAAGTACGGCAAAATAATATAGTTTGGCACTATGTCTTTGGTGCTTTATGTCTCTTTTTTAACCCTCACCTTGCATATTGATACTGGTGAGTAGGTATGAAGGGACAGGTACAAAGAGTCAAAATAGTGCTTTAGGTCTCCTGTTTACCCTAACAACTAATTTTGCCTACCTTGCAGTAGAAACTGATTTAAATTGCAGGTTTGTTACTATACTCTGTGTTTGACCTTTAAGTAAGAGTTAAAATACAGTTAAATCACTATCTACAATCTCTCCTTTGAATACGCAGTCTCAGTCTAACTGTGAAGCAGGTGATCTAGCCAAGGAATCCTGCTTTGTGTGCCCCCATTCTGAGACATATTCTGGACATTTCCCTTCCTTTTATCACTGAAAAGATAAAACCATATTGTGGTTTGCCTGGATTTGATCTAGAACTAGTAGAAAGTCTATAGAATTGAAACAGTGAATGAATTCAAGTAGTCCTTTAGCACAGAGAAAGCAGTAGACTTACTCCAAATAAATAGCTCTTGATGGAGTTATCAAGTGATAACTGAGATTCTTCTCATTGCATTTTGTCTTTTAGTAGAACTGTTTAAACATATCAAAGGTCCATTTTCACAGCTAAGATATTACATGCTTTGGTTTAAACTTAAGCTGTATGCCACATTTTATTTTGGTTGCTAGCAGGATCCAGGTTGATAAAAACAAACCACTTCAGGTACTATGAGGTAAGTTTTGGAAAGTGTTCACGTGGTGTGGATAGATGTCCAGTTATGCAGTTTGTGTGGCTGGATAATCTGCACAAAAGGAGGCTTGTACTGCAGCATGGCATTGCTGTGTTTAATGCACACTTTTTCAGATGAGGTTTTTGACTGAATTCAGAAAATACATATGGCATTGGGATTTCAGTTGTACAGTATGCATGTGGAGAATTCCATAATCTGAAATGGCAGATTTTTTCTTTTCTTGATTTAAAAGAGGACATCTCTATCTTCACTTATCTTAAAACATTTTAATAACTGAGACTACCAATTATGTTTTATAGGATTTGATTTTTGTGCGAAGGCCTTATCAAAAGCATCTAATAACGTGCTTTCTGCTGAGTTAATGATACGTTTTAGATGTCATTTCTTATACCTATCTTCAATAGCCATGTTCAGACAGTGTGATTGTAATAATCAAGTTTCAATCAAACCATACTTAGTATGACAAATATTGCCTGAGATTGTAATGCAGGTATTCGTGCTCTTGATAAAGGGTTTAATTTGACTCCTGGCAGAGACAGAGAACCACTATTGATTTTTATATCAGAATGCAAAATAGCTCTTATTTGTCATGTATGAGGGAAATTGCTTCTTAATTAAAACTAAATAAAACACTCACTCCAACGTTTTACACAGTAATACGGAAAGTATCATGTTGTGTTTCAAATATATTCTTATACAGGTCTGTAATGGTTTGGTTAGCAATTATTCTTAACAAGCTAAAACACTTCTTAAACAGCTGCTGAAATCATCATTTGTTTGTATCCTTCCTGGAATGTTTGTAGATTTACTGTACCCCATGGCTGACTTGTTGTTTTTCCCTTCCCCAAAGCAAATGTCAAAGAAATATTTGAACAAACTGTTATTCATCTTCAAATCCCCTTCAACTGGGACTGTGAATTCATTCGACTGCATTTTGGACATAACAGGAAGAAGCACCTTAACTATTCAGAGTTTACTCAGTTTCTTCAGGTCAGTTATTAACCTTCTTCCAAAGCAGAACTGAAATTCATTTCACTTCTAAGAATACACTAATACCATTATAAATTTTGAGTTTATTCCGGTAGCGATAATCCTTATCGGACGCTAATCCTGACAGTTACAATGAACTGTTATTTCTCCATACCACTTTTGTAAGCAGTGTGTAGTCATTGGGCTTTAACTTGCATGCCATCCTTTAGAAGAAGGAGACTAAACATACTGTTTATGAAATTAACCATTTTAGTGGTTGTTGTTAAACTGGATTGAGAGTCTACTTTTTCTGTCATAGGAATTTAAGAGCACAACTGACCTCTACCAGAGAAAGTTAGCATCCTTAATACAGCCAGTTTCTACTGACCATATGACCTCCCATCTAGAGGTTTTAACTTCTGTAACATATCTTTTAGTTTTAAAAACATTATCCTAATGCTTCCATTTTTTTCTCTCGCTGGCATGCATGCTGCCACACATGTATTGGGAATGCAATCTTAAATGCAGACAACTTTGCAGGAGGTAAATCTGATTTCCTGAGATGTTGCCGAAGCATCCTCTAGGGACTGAGCTTTAAAGGATTTCACTTGTTGAACTGCGCTTTGTGCTAGGCCAAAAAAATGCAATTAAAACATATACTATGAATTGAATGTTATAGTAGAAGAAAGTAAAGGAAGATGTCAGTTATAAGGGGTGGAGAAAGAGAAAAGGTAGGAGAAATTTACCTTGTAATTCATGGAAAGGGAGTCCACAGTATTGTAGGTAATTGCACTGAATTCTGTAAATTAACATACAATGATCACCTCATGATGTAATTTTCTATCTACTAGCCATCAGGAAAAATAGATTATGTTCTTCCAGAGCTGGCCTTTGGTGCAAAAAAAGCTTTGTATGTACTGTCTTGAAAGTAAGGAGTTACAGATGTGTTTTGATATCTGTAATTATTGTCCAGGATAAAAATAGGGTGTAGTATCACAGAATAGTTTGAGTTGGAAGGGGCCTTGAAAGGTCGTCTAGTCCAACACACTGCAACGTGCAGGGCCATCTTCAGCTAGGACAGCTTGCTCAGACTCAGTCAACCTGACCTTGAGTGTTTTCAAAAATGGGGCATCTACTACCACCCTGGGCAACCTGTTCCAGTGTTTTACCACCCTCATTGTAGAAAATATCATCTTTACGTCTAGTCTGAATCTACCCTTTAGTAAGTTTAAAACCGTTACCTGTTATCCTGTCACAATTGGCCTTACTAAAAAGTCTACCCTATCTATCTAATAAGCCTTCTTTAAGTATTGAAAGGCCGCAGTAAGGTCTTCCAGGAGCTTTCTGTTTTCTTCTCCTCTGCAGGCCAAACAACCCCAATTCTCTCAAGCCTTTTCTCATAGGGCAGGTGTTCCAGCCCTCTGTAATTTTTGTGGCCTTCCTCTGGATCTGCTCCAACAAGTCCATGTCTTTCCCGTACTGAGTTGTGTTTTGATCTAAAGCAGATTCTAAAAAACATAGACCTAACTATAGGAACTGAAGTCTGTGTTTAGGTACTGGAGTTTGGCACAGTCTTTCAAGGCTGAGGTATAATTTGTTGTTACTTTCAAGAAATAAACTCTGTCCCATGTTTGATACAACATATTTGAAATGATCCCAGGCACAAACGTGGGATGCGAGTGCAGAAAACAACCCCCAGATTACTAGTGAGAAGAACCTTTTTATTGGGAACTCAGAGCAAAGTGATAAGTGTCTGTTCTGGTTTTATGTTCATTGTTCCAAGATACTACCATGTGAGTTGAAATAACCTCTTGCTGTCAGTCACTATATAATAAAAATCCGTAGTAGGAAAGGCTCGTATGAGTTGCAGTAATTTCAGTATGCACACAAATTGGGTATTGTTATCGCTTCTTTTAGATCAGGTGGTATTTCTCATTTGGTCTAGCAGCATCTTTTGGGGCTTGGATCAGAGCACATTTGTTGCACCCTGATCTAGAAAATGTTGATCATTAGGTTATGAGAGTTGAAAAATTACTGTAAAGGTGATATAAGCTAGATGGTTTTCCCTCTTTTACTTTCTGTCAGAATATGGTTATTATTTTAGCAGCTTCTAGAGGTCTGAATGACAGCTGAATGTGCTTTTATTGTTTGGCTGAATAGAAGGAAACAACTTTTTCTGGACATAGAATTTACAACCATCATTATTATCTTGAGGTTAGGTTACCACAGTGTGCTTTATGTGAAGGTTCTTACAGTTTGTATAGGAGTTTTAAATTGCCTGAAATGAATGACCATTTCTGACATTATGGGAGATAGCTGTTTGGGGCACTCTAAGTCTATATTATATAATTTTCGCTGTCCTGTTTATTTTCAAGTACTTTTCAATGAGTTAGTTTATAATAGCTCAGTCATAGCTTGGATGTAAGAGATCAGCTCACTTTAAGTCTTTGAGATCAATACTAGAAGTTTCTCTAGCAGTTAAGTATTTAATAAAGAAATAGACAGCAGACAGAACAAGGGTATGTGAAGTTCATTTCTCAAATCCCTTAGTGAAAGTGCATATTTCCTTACAGTTGAATTCAGGCTTTCCTTTTGACAGAGGAATGAAACTGTGGGTAGAATCAGAATGCAGACTTCTTGTTTTAGCTGGGCTGGCCTTGAAGTTTAGACTGTAGTTGTGCTGTGTTCTACATGCACAGACCTGTAGGAGCATAAGAATATGAAATCAGTGAGTTTTGTGAACAGTGAGTTGCAGAATTTTTTTCTAATCTGCTGTCTCTGAATATTCATTCTAGGAGCTGCAGTCAGAGCATGCAAGACAAGCCTTTGCAATGAAGGACAAAAACAAAACTGGTCTGATAACTGGGCTGGATTTCAATGAGATCATGGTTACCATTCGCTCGCATATGCTCACTCCATTTGTGGAAGAAAATTTAGTTTCAGTAAGTGTGAAGAAAAAGTTCCTTCAGTTCAGTGTTTAATAGCTGTAATGTTTTAAGATGATACTGCTTCTGTCCCACTTTGTCTTCTACCCGTTTATGACTGTCTGGGTGCTAGAGGTTATAAACTTCCTAATACAGTGGTCAGAGTGAAACCTGGCAGCATTCCTTGGCTGCAGTAATGAAAAGGTTGGCAGTCTGGTTTACATATTTGAAGTGCCATTGGAAGCAGTTTGATTTAGTCCACTGTACTTTCCACTAGAGGATGGCAAAATGTACTTGGCAAAGAAAGAATCAAAGAATTGTAGAACCATTTAGGTTAGAAAAGACCCTTAAAATCACCAAGTCCAGTGGAAGTCATTTGGGGCAAAAGCATCCAATTTTTGTATTTGAATACATGACAGATCTCAAGAATTGGAGGCTACTTACAGTTTTGTCCTTTTATATACTCTTGCATTCTTTTCTTTTTCAGACCAGAATTTGGAAAATCAGTATGTAGATTCTAGAGATAGAATGGTTATGGCTGTGATAGTTTGGCAAGATCTGTAGGTAAAGTAATGACATACAAATTATAAACTAGAAGTAAATAGTATGAAAATTATATAAGAATGAATTTTAAATAAAGATAAACTAATAACATTTATCTTCCTATCTTACCTATAAATCTTGTCTTGCCTTACTAGTAAGGCATACTATCTTCCATAAAATGTAGAGTATCTACTAATTTTAGACTTTGAAGTAGATGGTCATTGATGTATGTGATACAAGAAGTCAGTACCTTTATCTAAAGTAGCATTTGCATGCATTTCTTTTAGAAAATTGCTCAGTGACACATTTAGTGTGTCTTCAGATAAATGGAACAATAATCTACTTACATGATTATTTCCTAATCGTTTCCTAATGTTCAATTTTTACTACAAAAATGGTATCCTGTCTAATAATTCTCCCCTCATGTTTCTATTAAAAATATATTAAAATTACAGGAATAGAAGGATATCTTTAATTCTTTCATAATTTACTCAAATGAATGTTTCTATAATTTGTAATAAAATGTTGTAGAGAGGCTTAAGGCATTTAACTGCATTTGTTTAATTTTTAAAGGTAGCTGGTGGAACTGTTTCACATCAGGTCAGCTTCTCCTTTTTCAATGCATTTAATGCCCTTTTGAATAACATGGATCTTGTTAGGAAGATTTACAGTAATATAGCAGGTACAAGAAGAGATGTTGAAGTCACAAAAGGTAAAGTATATTTCCTACATCTTATTAAATTTTTAATTCTGTCCATTTTGTAATCTGGTGATGGTTGGGGCAAGTCAGAAGCTGCAACATTATACAAGGTTAGGGCTACTGTGAAAGTGGCTTTTTAACTGCAGGTGATTTTCATCCTCATAAGTTAGTAAGCATTTTCATTTAGCTCATTAAAAAGAAGATTCTGGCAGGAGTCGTGTTGCCCTTATTAGTTTGAATGGGTAACTGCAAGTCAGTATCTTACAACTCCTTAAAAGAGAAGCATTGTTGCTAAGAGATGGAAAGTTCCTAGGGAATGCGGTAAAATGGTTTAAGTTTGAAAGTCCATCGGGAGTAATATCTGTGTTGTTTAGCTCTAGTTACTTTATTAATTATTAAATCTCTTTTAGAAAAATTGTATGAATTTATGACCTCGGTGCTTACTTGCCTGAGTGGTTTTATATACAGTTAATGTCTGTTAGTACATGGCAAATCCCTGTGCCTGTGGAACGTTGCCGTATTTCAGTCTTGCCACAGGCTTGAGCAGAGTGCTTTTGTAATCATTTTATGACAGATTTTATCACCAATTTTATTGCCTGTATGGATGGCACCAATCAAACCATTGTGTGGTAGAAAGCATGCCAAGTTTTTGGGGTTTTGTTTGTTTGGGGTTTTTTCCCTCTTTGTTTGGCTTATATTTCTATGCAGAGCACAGGAAAGCATAAAATTCCTGTTTCTTGTCCTTCATATGGTGCTAACAAATTGCCTCACAATATATTTTGGTACAGATACACCTTGCTTGGATTTGTATTAAAAAATTCTGCTGTGTTTTCAGTGCTCAGACTCATTAAGTGTAACTTGCCAATTAATGTCATGATCATGTCATGTAATTTGGCTGGATGAACACCTAAGCTCGGGGTCATTCAGAACTTGAACAGGCAGAAGTCTGGACACGATGGCAGTAGATGAGTCAGTTGCCCTTCACGGTGTGAATAATGGAGCGTTGTTCTGTTCTGTTCTGTTTTGCAGAACTTTAGAAACAAGAATCATAAATTGTGGGTGTCATTTTATTAAGCTTTCTCATATGAGGAGTTTTGTTTTCTTTGACAAATTGTTACCATAGATCAGAGTTGCAGAGTCACACTTGCTCTGTGTTGCAAAGGCCTGTTTCAGGATAGATGTTCTCCTAAAGATATCTTTCCCCTTTAGCATTACGGATTTTGCTTCTTGGTGATAGACTTCATTTTTGTGATATTAAAGTTATTTGTGACTATTTAAAGGGGAAATTTGACAAATAATACCATTGTTGTATTTCTCTTTTGCTTTTAAATCCAGAGGAATTTACCCACTCTGCAATCCGCTTTGGACAAGTTACACCACTGGAAATAGATATTCTCTACCAACTTACAGATTTATACAGTGTTACTGGGTAACATAATGATTATTTTATCATTTTGCAAGAATTAGTTTTCTGTCTTCTGTGTGAAAAATATTTATTTTTGTCTTAATTTGGAAAGTTTTATGTTCTGTTTTGTTTCATGACAGTCGTTTATTCAATGTTAACTGATTCTGGTGTGTTCGTGGGTTTTGTAAGTGAATTGTGTATGTCAAGCAAAATTATTAATTATTTTATTACAGGTATACATATGAAATAGCAAATAGCATAAAATACAGTAGTCCCCAAAAGGGTGCAATGCACTGGTTGATGTTTTGCATGATACCTTTAATGCATGCAAGATCTTATAGAAATAGCTAGAAACAGTTTAATTTCTGTATTATATTCCTTATTATCAGTAATCGAGAACTTGCTTCTGAATAACCCAAGCTCCCTTCACCTCCAAGCATTCTTTATTGCAGTGTAGCAAACTTCTTAGGTGTGCATTCAAATATGACATGTGTTTTTTTAAACTTGGATATACTCTGTGGTGTGTGGCCAGGAATACTGTATTGAATGTTTGATGTTTTATCTGACTGTAATTTGTTTTTCTCTGCCTTGTGTAAAGGCGCTTAACTTTGGCAGATATCGAGAGAATAGCACCACTGGCTGAAGGTGCATTACCTTACAACCTGGCAGAACTCCAGAAGCAGGTGAGTAGAGGAGTAAAATTGTTGAAATTATGTGAATGTTTGCATGTACTTCCAAATGAAAAATAAGATTAATATACTTTAAAAAAGTGAAGCATGCTGTGTGTGTTGCTGTAAGGATAGAAGCAGGGCAGACTATCAGACACCTTATATGTCTGAACCAGATATTAGATGTCATATTGAAGAACGGCCTCATTAGATACAAGCACAATTCCTTACCATGCATAGATTTGTTCACTCCTGAAAAGGCTTGTCACGGGACATCTCTCTCCATGAACTTCTCTAGTGTAAGTCCTTCCCACGGGCTGCAGTTCTTCATGACTTATTCCAGTGTGGGTCCCCTTGTTGGAGTCACAGCTTCCTCTGGGCACATCCACTTGTTCCTGTGTGGGGTCCGTCAGGGGCTGCAGGGGAATCTCTGCTCCACTGTGGTCCTCCACGGGCTCACCATGGTCTTCATGGGCTGCAGGGGAATCTCTGCTCTGGTGCCTGGAGCACCTTCTCCCCTCCTCCTTCACTGACCTTGGCACCTGCAGAGTTGTTTCTGTCACATGTTCTCCCTCTTCTGCTCAGCTGCCATTGCGCAGGGTTTTTTTTCTCCCTTCTTAAATACATTATCCCAGAGGTGCTACCCCTGTTGCTGCTGGCCTTGGCCTTGGCCTTGGCCTTGGCCAGCAGTGGGTCGATCCTGGAGCTCACTGCCCTTGGCTCTGTCCAACATGGGGGAAACTTCCATCAGCTTTTCACAGGAGCCACTCCTGTCCCTCCCACCCACAGCCTTGCCACACAAACTCAATACAGGTAGTGAAAACTATGAGTATTAAATGCAAAGCTTGTGAGTGTGTTCTTTTTAAAAAAATGGAATGGCTTAGCCATTCCTCTAAAATAATAATTGAATTTTGCTCGTTGGCAATCTGATCACGACAGTAGAAGCAAAGTTCAAATGTGTTGGGACTCATGGAAAGGGTAGAATTAGAAGATGAAAAATAACTGTAGTAGAATGTTAACGCTTTATTTCACCAGACCTTTACATTCATGTTTGCTAACTTTGCTTTTATCATAGTTTCCTTAATAACATACGAATGTAGAGTACAGCATAGAAGTCCCATGCTGTAGGATATTGAATATAAATTGTTTCTTATTTCAGTGGCTTTTCCCAGAACTGTAAAATTTCAAGATATAGGACCAAACGTTATGCAGTTGTTTAGCCTATGTTTAGACTTTCCACCACAGTTACTGGATACCATGTTACTTTTGAGAGTATAGCTTTCAAATTGTGTTAAAAATAAATCTAGATTTTGGGGACTTATCTTCACTATACTTTTTGTTCAATAGTCTGAGATGTTTTCTCCTGCAAGCTGATCCATCTAATGGGAGTTAAGTTGTGGATTAAATTTTACCTTAACCTGGAATCTAGAAGTACTGCTGCTATTGAAGTTCTCAACATAATGGGGTATCTGCTGTCCTGCTACTAGAAATATTCTATTCCATTCCTTTCAAGATATATTTTAGGGAAATCCTTTTTCTGAAGTATTTTACAGGAGACTGCTCCCACAGGAATAAGTTAGGGGATTAACTCAACTGTTAATAATGTAGAGATGGCAATGCACTCAAGAAAGTCCTTGACACAGTTACAGAGCAGATTCAGAACAGAAGACATACATACTTGTTGAATGACATGGCTGCATTACCATGATGTACATAGGCCAGTTGCACATTAGTATTTATTATGCACAACAAAAAATAGGATCTGATCTTACAAGTTTCTGATGTGCAATCTTTTATTTATTTTTTACTGTTAGAACTTCATGAGAAACTGCAGTTCCACACAGAGCTGTACATTCTTGAGCAAGCTTTACAAGAAAAGGCAGTAGTGTTCATCTGAACTGGTGCATTTTGCTCCAGGGATGTCTCCACATCTCCTTTTGCTCAGTAATACACAAAGGCAAGGAGACTGTCTAGTTCTTCACATCTTTTATGAACATATGGCATAGTTCTGACTAAGTCCATCTTTACATACTCAGTAGATAAATGCAATTTTTTACCCCAGAGATTCCCATTTTCTTCCAATATCTAAACAGCTCCAACTCACTCTCTTTCAGTCTGTATTAAGAGCTTATGAGATGGCTATCAAGACATCCAAGGGCTCTGATTCTGCAGTGGGCATAGCCTGGCTTGGGCTGGATTCTGCTTGCTGGACATACCTCACTTGCACATAGATGGCTGAGCTTCTTAGAAATGAACTGCTGAACAGTCACATCTTGCAGCTCAGTAATTGTGGCTCTGGTGATGGTTTGTGTCAAAATGCTGCTCCTGAATCGCAGGGATTCAGCAGCTGATTCGCAAGTGGCTCAGCCCCGGGGCTGTTGGAGCAGGAGGACACGCAGCTGGCAGCAATGCCTTTGTCAGCCATTCCAAGCCACGCTGTCTCCTGTAAAGTGAAATCCAGATTCCCATCCCTGGTGATGCCGTTGACAGTACTGCTGCAGTTGGTCTAAGATAGATTGGCAGCACAGTGGCCACCAGTGTGGCCTCTTTTGCCACATCAGCGTCCTGTATTTGCCAGCAGATGAGGAGTCCCGGGAGTCTAGCTGAAAAAGAAAGCTTGCATTTATAGTCTTTTACTTCTCAGCTGTTGCAAAGAGGTTCCTTCAAGCAGTTATACCCACTACAAAATCTAGGATATGTATCAGTTACAGGAAAATCTTGATTTAGTTCAACTGATATAGTTGAAAAATAGTCCTGTACAGAATATAGCAAATCTTTCATATATAGGACTTCGAGTGTGTTTTAGTTACTGTTGCTAGAGCTGAGTTGGGTAATTATGGTTCTCTTTCAAACAAATTGGTCTCAAACAAAATGTCTGATCTGTTTGTGATGTTACTGCTCTGTTGTCCTTTGTTGTCCTTTGGCAATTAGACGTATCTAAGTCAGTAAGTGTCCAGAACCTACTTAGTGGTATCTGTCTTCTTGTGGATTCATGAAGAACAAGAATGGTGGACTGGATTAATCCAGAAATGGTGTACAACATTTATCCAGGCTCATAAGAAATATTTTGATGAAGTTTTGTAACAACATTCTTAACTGCCAGCTTTGGTTTTATTCAGTGTCCTTGTACTCACCTTTCTGAGTGGAAAAAATACTGGCGATTTATTTTACACTTCAGAACTACCTGTTATAAAATACACTCACTGATAAAAGTTTCACTCATCACTAGAACAAAATATACTCTTTTCATACTCTCGAAGTAATACATTGTATTTTCGTCTTATTCTACATTCTGTGTTAAGATCAGACAGTGGAAAGCAAAGTAATTCCATTTTGTTTGATTTATAAGGAACAGTCCTTTATTGGACCTTATCCTAAGTGAACCCTATACTTCCTAACTTCCTCAACTGTATGGACAAAATGAAAGATACTCCTTCAGTCATGCAGAGCAAATATCATCCCAGTGAGGTCCAGCTGTCCCTGGAAAATGAAATCAATTCTGTAATTGCTTTAAGGATTTCTTTGTAAAGAAAAGTCTAAATTTTTACATAAAATAACTCTATATAGATTTGGTAGAAATGAAAATTAGCCTGCTTTCAGCCATGTTTACTTCATTGTCAATTTTTTTTTCATTGTGTAAGATTTTTTTAAAGCCTAGCAGCTGAATATCCTGTGGGCATGACAGCTACAGTAATTTTATGTTTATAAATATTCATGATTTGAAAGCTATAGCATTAATTGCATTCATTTACATATCCATCTGAACACACAAGTAAACTGAAAACTTTGTGAACACTTATTTAATAATATAAAAGTGACATTTCCTTCATAAAGAATTTGATTTTTAACATTCAGTGATGTATTCATTAAGATTAATGTCTAAATGTAATGATTGGATCTTGATGAGAGCTGTGTGAAGCTTAGAAAAAAAGAATAATCTTAAAAGAGCTGAAAGGCAGCAGGTGTGCTAAACTAGGAGAAAATTTTTGTGGAAGAAGTAGTTCTGCATCTAAGGCTTTTTGGTATACAGTATTGAATGTGTCTTTTATCTACATGAATCAAAGAATTGTAGTTGTGTTTTGCAATTTTTTTGTGTTTTTTTTTGTTTTATTATCTTTGGGGGTTTTTAATAGGAAATTAGTGCTTTTGAAATAGTAAGGATATTCATCAGATTTATTGCTTCTATTTACTTGTAAAAATGGTACATTAGGTTTGTGTTTTTTATATCTGGTCTGCATGTGCAGTGTGTAATTTTGGTGCTACCTAGAACTTCACTATTCCTCTCTGTTAAGCTGTATTGTGAGGGAGGAAAATGTCATGTGGAGGGAAGTGGTTTTAGCTGTATCTTTTTATTCTGTGGAAAAATTCTATAAAATATAATCCATGGTTTTTTATGTGTAATCTCATCTTGATCTCATAGGCTGTTGTCCTACATTGTGTATATACCTACACTGTGTAACCTTATGCAGTAAAGGCAGGTCTTTGCACATCCAGTGTAACTCCAGTCCCAACAGAGTAACTTGCACTGAGGTACATGTTGGCCTTGTGTGGGTGTGTCACTTTTCAGAGCTTCAGAAAGCTGCAGGTATCTTAGTTGAGTAGCCTTGGTGAGTGAGCTGGGCAGTGTGCATGTGATAATCTGTGTGAAGAGTTCCTGGTGTGCATCAGAGCAAAGCCTCTCATGGCAGTCTGGGGTCCGCTGACATTCCAGCTGTGCTGTCAGGAGCACATCTGCTAACAATACAGGGGACTTTTAAGAAAAACAGGTTTGTGTTTGGGACTTAAGTATCTGCTTTTATATGGAATTTAACAATGTCTTGGCCCCTTACGTAGCCCAGACAAGTTATACTGCATAATATAAATAATCATCTTGTTTATGTTTGAAAGAAAATTTGGCCCATCTTGCATATTTTATAGTACAACTTTGTGAGCACCTACATCTTGTTTATCAGTTATCTTGTTTCTAATAGCCATCTAATAATATGCTTACGAGTCTCTGACAATATTTTTAGTGCAGACTTGTATTTATCTAGAACACTAACACGTTTGTAGTAGCATTTGTCACTGAAATGAGTGAGGTCAGCATTGTATCTGTAAATTAAGAACAGCAAAAGTCCTGTCCAGAATTCTTTGGGGGATAATTGACCTTTTGCTTCTTTTGAAAACATGAAATGTCATGTTTATGCTATGCATTAGTGTATATGTAATCTTAAAATGTGACCTGCACTGATAGATCCTGTCTGTGAGATACTGAATTACTTTTTGAGCTATTTGGAGTCAAAGGGGGGTTCTATGCCTTACAAATTCAAAGGCAACAGAATGGAAAACAGCAAAGTTGTTTTGAGTTTCTGTCTCGTTTTCTTGACCATAGTTATACCAGTGTGCTGGTTTTGGCACAACCAGGAATGAGAAAGGATGAATATTTTCTAAAAGGAGTACTTGAAAAATGTGCTTCATTAGGTAATAGAGATTATATAGTAATTATGTTTTATTTTTTTTCTTCCTCCTTAACATAAAGCTACTAATTTTTATTAGGTTCTTTCTGTAACATTACAAAAGCCAATTCACAGATATCTTTGTTTTCCAATGCAGATTTTCAAGCTTTTTTTTTTTCCTTTGCACAGCAATCTTTTGGAGAAGTAGGCAGACCTATTTGGCTCCAGGTAGCTGAGTCAGCTTACAGGTTCACTTTGGGCTCAATTGCTGGAGGTGAGTAATATTTCTGCTTTCTGTTTTCAAGCTTGGGTTAGTTTAACAGTTTTACCAGGCTATTTGATCTCATCTGAGGTGCATTTCTTGCTTATACATGTGAAGAACTGGGTGGTGGAACCATTCTGATTGAGCTATTCCCTTTCTTTCCTTATCACTTGGGTTCTCGAACCCCTCCACAGTCCTTTGAAACTCTACTCCTGTAAAAATGTCCTTACAGGTCATTCAGATTGGTTTGCTTCATTCTGCACACCGATTTTTATTTAGTAGTGTAATCCATTCTCCTTGAGACGTTTTTCTAGACCTTTGGTATTGTTCTTACTTCCAGCACATCTTACCAGCTTTGGTATGCTTTGTGTTTAAATAAATGCTGTAGAAAATCATTGCAATGATTACATACGACACCAACAATGGTGTTGCAGAAATAATACTCCACATGCTTTCTTCCAGCTGTTGGTGCTACTGCAGTATATCCCATAGATCTGGTGAAAACTCGTATGCAGAATCAGCGCTCCACGGGCTCTGTTGTAGGAGAGTTGATGTATAAAAACAGCTTCGACTGCTTTAAAAAGGTTTTGCGTTTTGAAGGCTTTTTTGGTCTTTACAGAGGTAAGTGAATTAAAAAAAGATGTGTATATGTCAAGTTGGTAATTTTCTGACACCCCACCCCCTGCCCCTTGTTTTTTTTTTAACCTCAGCAGCTCGTTTCCTGTGGGAAAATCAGGATACTTGATGCCATGTACGATTTTGCTTTCATTTCAGAGCTCAGTGTCATCTTGCATTGAGCACCCTTCATCATAAACAATTGCTAGGAAAAGCTGGCGTTTTTTGTTGCTGTTACTGACTTAGTCCTTGCTGCTGAAGTTGTTTGAAGTCTTAACTTTTTGGGTGTAAGTGTTGTGGATGAGATTGTTGCCTCGTAGACTGAGGATTGCAACTTTTGGCTGGGGTCAAATGTCAGAAGCAGATTAGCATCTGAGGAATAAAGATCTATTTCACTGCAAGTATTTTTTTCTTGAGAGAGAAAAGACAATCATTTTGAAATGTAGATGTAAACTGGATGCCAGATCTTATGCCTCATACTTTTTTAAGCAATGGGGTTTGTTTTATGATTTTATCCCCCAATCAAAAATTGCATCCTGTTGTTGAATTATTTTGCTCTATTTTACTTTAAAATGCCAACAGCAGAACTCAGAAAATTGTCATTTAAAAAAAAAGAACAAAACTCTAAAATACAGGTTAAGGATTCAATTCCTTATCAGTTAGACTGAAAGTTATCTAATATCTTGTTTTAGCTTAGGAGATTCTGAAAGTTTTTATCACATCGATAGTGTGACTTACATACAGGGTACATGATTGCCAGTCATCTGAAATCAATATTAGTTGGATTATCTGTTTTTAATTGTAATTTCATGTAACTTAATGAAGTTCACAATTTTCATAAGGATCTGTAAGGTATTTATTAATTGGCACACTTTTTTTTTAGTTGGAGCGAAGTCACTTCTCTGATGGTCACAGCATTTTGCTTTGCTCTGTGATGTGTTGTCAGTGAAGGCACAGGGCAGAGTCCTTCATGGACAGGATCTGAATGCACGGGAAAGTCTGGGTTCTGGCTAAAGAGTGTTTTGTAGTCTTGCAGGATTTTGCTATGCAAGTGAGTAGAAGGAGAAATAAATTGTGAAAAGTAAATTAAATAGCTCTAGTCTCTGTAAAATTATATCTTACTGGTAAATTGTTTTCCTTTTTTGTTGCTAAATCTTTCACAAAAGCAAATACTCCTTGAGTTACATCTATGAGATCATTTCTATAGTGCTGCTGTACAGTACTGTTTCTTTCTCTTGCTCCCCCCACCAGTTTTGCACAGGAGCATGTAAAACAGATCATTAATTTGGTTTTCTAACCTTTCTCAAACACTTTGAAACCAAGGATGATTCCACTGATGAGTTAAAAGCAGTGCATTATACTTAAGAAAAAATGTGCTCGTTTGCTAAACTTTTTAGTGGTCTGTCTAATAATTGCCTTAAAGATTGTTTAGCACAGGAAGTTCATGTAGTTGTTTTGAAAATGTTACAGTTAATGGTAGAAAGTGACTAAGTGACTAAGATTTTGGACTCATAAAATTAGATGGTCTGTGGAAGTATATTAAACAGCAGAGACACTTACGGTTCTTAAGAGTCCTAAGCTAGATTATCCTAATAGTATTGTAATATAATGATACAAATATACCATAATATAATGGTGCAATATAGTTGTTTACTGTGGTTTAAAAGATAGAACTCAGTGCATACTGGAAATGTCATAATTCTAAATAAAAACTTAGAATTTTTGGTCAAGAGAATTAAACTGCTTTTGAGTCCTGGCATCCAACGTCAGAACCAATGAAGTATCCTCTAAAGCCCCTCATTAGACCATGCAGTATCCCAGGTGCTCTGGCACACCCAATGTGTGTGCCCAGTGAGTTCAGCATAAAAGGGAGTGGGGGGGGTTGTTTTGGGGTGTTTTGTCTGGTAATTTTGTTTTTTTTAAGTGTAGGCATTGCTGGACTTTGTTGTGTTTTCATGGTAGGTAAGAGATTCAGGCTAGGAGGGCACCATTTTTTTTTTGTTTGTTTTCTTTCTTTGTATTTAGTAACTACGTTTCCTCAGCATAGTAAGTCTGTAAATCTCACAGAAAGGGCTATGTTGGAAGAAAACACTACACTGCATGTATGAGCTGCTGCACTTTCTGTTTAGGTACGTTTGTTCTGAGCTTCCTTTTAAGAAAGTTGTATAAAAAATTCTGCAGGCTGAGCACTTCAGGAATTTTGAACAGTTAAAGTGAATTTTTAGCTATGATTCTTTTTACTTAATGAACAGTGGAAAGCTGCACTGATGCAGTTTTGTTGCTGTGGGATTTTTTATTAGTTATCTGGCAAACATTTTGACAAATGATATTCCATAACCATGGAGTAACATTAGGAAGTGACCACATGTAATAAAAATAAGCTTTTAGAGTTTCATAATCTATACATATGCCAAAATGACCACGGAGAAAATGGATTTAAAACCAACAGTTTTAATATGGTGTGTTAGGAAGTTAAGACTGCCATCTACTGATTTTTTTCTTAAACCTGTTAGTTCCCAGAAAAGTGTGTGTGCTTTCCTCAAATGACAGTTCCTTTGGATAGCAGCTATTTTCGAGGAGCAAGGGCCTTGTCAAAATCAGTTTCTGTCCGCTAATACTTCCTCTTAGTGAGATAAAAAATGCTTAATAGGAATGGGGTTTAAAGAAGTTCATGCTACCATGTTGAACTGAACAGGGGAAAATCCTTTATGTCCTTATTTGACTGGAGTCTTCAGAAAACTCAGGTTAGTGAGCCAAGTACAAGTGATTTGATAATTTATCCTAGTCAATTGTATACCTAACAATCATGTTCCTATTTTAAAAAGTGATTGCAAGCCTTTGCGTGGGAAAATGATGTTAAGGGGCTAAAAAAGTCAAACAAACTTTTATGTAGTAGGCATATCCAAGGTGTATTTTTGGTCCTTTTTTTCCTTCTATATAGCAACAGTTGACTTAGTTGAGGAAGGCAGATTTGGTCACCCTTTCCTTTACCATTTTCAACAGAAATTGTAATGTAAAATGGTACTGGTATGAATATGCAGTGCTCTAACAGCATCCCTCACTTCAATGCCATCCACCTCAAAGGATATCCCTTGAGCACAAAGGCATTTCTGTACAGCATTATAACATACTAATTTCTCTATTAGGAAGATAATGTTGCCTTATGATGTCTTTGTTTCTATAGGCTTGTTACCACAGCTGATAGGTGTTGCTCCAGAAAAGGCTATTAAGCTAACTGTACGTATCTTTTTTTTTTCTCCCTGGCATCCTTTTGTTTGTTAACATGCACAGGATTTATTTCCTAAAATGTGTGAAAGATGACCACTTACAAGCACTCTAATATATATGGCTACAGATATACTTGATATATATTAGTAAGGAGGAAAAATAATTCAAAATAGTGTGTAATATATTGTATCTTTATTAGGTTAATGACTTTGTCAGAGACAAATTTACTAAGAAAGATGGTTCCATTCCATTCCCTGCAGAGGTCCTTGCTGGAGGCTGTGTAAGTATCTGTCTTGTATTCCTAGGAAAAATTGATTCTCAGTCACATGCAGAATAGTTGGAATGATTTTTAACGGATGTGCTATGCCAGTTTGAACAAGAGTGTTCTTTTTTTTCTCCCAGTCACAAGTGAAAAAACTACTTTTTCTGTTTGGAAAACTTTGCAGAGTTTTGAGTTAAATATCCTTGAAGTTACATGTTTAAACAACTTATTTGTTCCCGTATGTAACTTTCCGTTTTGGCAGTGGTTTTATTCACAAAGGCTAAAGAGAGGGTGCCTGTTCTCCCTGTCCATGTGCTCTGTTTAGTTGCTGTTTGTCATTAGTTTGGGAAGATACAGGTACTCCTTGAGAATGGATTATAGACCTGATCGAGTTTCCTTTACAGGGAGGGGAGGTGGAGGTTGGAATAGTTCGAAAAATCTGAAGATTTTAGAAGGAAAAGAAATACACTCTTCAACTTGCTATATGTGGAAGCTTTTCTGTTTGTGAAAATGTGGAGAAAATGAGTGTTACCTTTCAGGTAACAGGTTACCTTTCAGGTAACAGGTATGAGTGAATTGTCTGTTTAAATGACTCTGTATAAAATGTAGCTGTGTTATTCCAGATGCTGATTACCACTCCCTCATCTGAATACAGTTCAGAAACATGTTGTGTTTTTGTTTAGACTGAGGGCTGAAATTCAGTGGATGTTTTAGCAGTCTGTAGGTGGTTTGAGTTGATATTGGTGATAGATTTCTTTTGGGTTTTCACATTGGCTAATTTCATTTGTGGGATTCTCCTACAGTTGTTAACCCTATAAAATGTTTGAGGCTTGAGCTAGGTTTCTTTTGTAGCAGGGAACACTAATAACTTCCAGTTGAGTAGGCTGACAGGCTGGTACAAAACCTCCTCAGCTTACAACAAAACCTGGGGCAGAAAGGTTGTTGACCTCTGCAAACTTTTAATTCAAAGAAACAGCCCTGAAGGGAGGCTGCTTATAGTTCTGCCTGATTGAATTTGGCAGCCTGGTACGTGCTTGAGTCTTCACCTGTCAGTATACAGAGTTTATTTTCTGAGAAATGTGAGAAAGCAGCTGTGATGTGTAGCCAGCAGAAGATGAACCTTTTTCTAGAAAGCTCAGTAACACAGAAAGCACAGACAGGTCATTTATAACAGAAGCAAATATAATTCATTAGCATTTTTCTCTGTGTAGTGTTTAAATTCTTAATTAAAATCAAGCATCTGAATATTGAACTTCAAGCTAAAGGCTTTTCCACTTCTCAGTAGGTACTCCTTTTTCAAAATAACTTCATCATCTTATTGTAGTCAATGTGCAAACCTTGGGGAGAAAATTTTCAGATGAGCTTTCAGAAATTTGGATGTTTCTGTGAATCTGAGCAGATTTGTAATCTGTCCAAACACAATGCTTTGTTCTAGCTGATTGTTTTAACTGATATTCTCATCTCCTTTTTCAAGATAATCTTCATTTTGCTCAATCTGGGAGAATTTTAAATAAAATTGTAGGACAGGTGTTGGCCACAGTGTAGCAACTTGGGAGGTGTTTCTCTGTAACTTCCTCAGGATCATCTGATAATCTTACCAGCTGATGACCTTTCTGTCTCTCCTGCTGTGTGGTTCCATTTTAGCAATTCCACTTCTTCGTAAATACCAGAATCTTTATTAGCAAGCCTCTAAAGCTGGGAGTATGAAAGTGTCAGTTGACTGAAGCAGTAGCAAGTTGTTAGTCTTTCTTTTCTCATCCTCATTGTGACAGCTCTTTTCTGCAGTGACTTGCTTGGAAATAGTGTTGATCTTTGCACTTTTGGTGTTCATTGTGTACTGTTTTTCTACAAGATATTGTGGGATGTATCCAACAGTTACATCCAAGGAAGTGCCACAAGTAAGCTTAGTCCATTTCCTTGTGCAGGGGCACACAAGGCTTTGTGTTTGGGTGATGCTACATTTCTTTTTCATTTTTTCCTTATTCTCTTCCTTCTGTTTTATTATAAAACGATGGCTTACTGTGAGACTATTTAGGTTTTATATATGCCAAAATTATTTTAAGCGTCTGGATTTGGGTAATCTCTTTTTTTGTGGCTTTTCTTTACTGTTCAACACTTAAGTAATCTTGCTAATAGTACACTATAGATAAAGGCTAAATTTAAAACATACTTTTTACATTATTATAACATCAGAAGAAATTACATTATGCCTGTATGTAGTTCTCAGAGATGTACTTATTACTGTCTCTGACCATCAATTACCTGTGTTTAGTGTTGAACCATTTCCTCATTAACAGGAATAATGCAGTTTTTCATGGTTTCTGGTGTGGAACTGCTAGTGGATGAGCAAGATGAGCGAGCCATTTTATAGAGTTTACAGCAGAGGTCTTCCATGCTTTTGAAGGCCTTCCCTCTTGCAAGGTATACAAAAGCCCATTGTACATACCACAGTCCTCAAACAGCGACCAAAAAAATTCTCATGAGGAAGTGGAGGCAGCCTGGGAGATGTTCCAGCAGAAACAGCAATTTCTCCTCTCTGGATGGCAGTGCTGTATCAAAGCTTATGGATGGTATTACAGTCTTGTAAGACCTGCACATGAGGACAGGTGAAACCTTTGACGCTGAGACAGTAGTGATTCAAGAGGCCTTGTGTGGGCTGTTCAGTATCCTCAGCTCTGGAGTGTGTGCAGGCAGTGCTGCACTGTCCAGCAAAGGAGCTGCTCACGGCACGGGCCTCCTGCAGCACTGCCAGTGCCCAGAACCTGTATCTCTTTGGCCAAAATCTTACTTCTTAGGCTCCAGTTATTCTCAGCTTCTGTAAGCTTGTGGAATAAACTCCCTCTCTCAGTAAGAGGAAACATCTTCATTCTCACAGCAGTTAACAAAGACATCTGCCCAGACAGTGGCCTGTTTATATGGTCAGCTCCCTGTCTGTTGCCTTTCCTTCCTTTCCTGCAGGGCAGGGACCTCCCACAGGCGGCCGGTGCCCTGTGCTCCTTTAAACCTACCTGCTGGCTGCTGGGCAGTGTCAGTGTCACTGGAAGTGTAGGGTCTGCGCTGTCAAAGCCCAAATATTCCCAGCTGCTCTCAAGCTGTAGCTGTATTTGAAAACTGCAGAGCAGCTACGTGGGGCAGCTCAGTTACAGCAGTCAGGTCATACTTGTCAATGAAAGGGCTCTGGTCCCTGATGGATGAAACTGATATCCCATCTTTCTGCCTTCCTGAGGGTATGCTGGTTTGTTAATCTTTAACAGCACTGTCCACACTTATGCATGTTCAGGGCAAACCATTTCTTTCCCTACTGTGACTGCAATTAATTGAATTACATTTCATTATAATTCAGTGATTAACCTGCATTCCTGCCTTTGGAGTTTTCAGCTACCATTAGTTTTGAGTTGCAGGGAGACTGAGTGAGGCTTTGGCAATGCTTTCCTCTATCCCGAGAGAGGCCTGGGAAGCAGAGAGCGCATACCTGATATGGACAGTGCTTCCCAAAGGAGCTTACACCCCTGACACATGTGAGTATGTGGTGAAGGGCAAGGTGCTGTAGGGCAACTGCTCATCTCAGTTGGGAAGTGATGCTGAAATAGACATCTATTGCTGAGTAGATGATTCATAATTACTGTTACAGTAGACAAGGGTGCCAAGGATGCTGTGATTTTAGGCTGTAATTCCTATGAGTTACACAGGAAGAAATGGACTCCTCCCATCATTGTGAGGTGCGTGGTGCTCAGCATTTTGAATGGATGAACTGTGTTATATCAGAAAGATGCTTTTGCTTTATGGTGCATAGAGGCAGGGGACATGGAGTGCCAGGCAGAAAGGGTCTAAGAACCCTCCTTGAGATGTAGGCAATGTGTCTGTTGATAATTAGGGATTGGGTTGTGTGTGTGTGGGTTGTGTTTGTGTTTGCAAATACATATACAGAGAAGTCCAAATTTGCCACTGATTTAAAAAAATCTATAAACATTAAATCTAACAGTTTGTCTAAATATTTTTGCGTACTTGTAAAAAATAATTTTCATACATATTTATACACATATACATACATAAAAAATGTATATAGATTTATGAAGCAAGTAGGAATGTGTCAAATATTTATTTTTGAAAAATAATTTAAAATGTAATGGTTTGGTTTAACAAAGATAAAATACAGAATTATAGTTGTCAGACTGCTTTTCTTTCAAAATCCTTATGATACTCTAGTCTACTTCTTTTATTATACTTTAAACAGATAAAGTTAGAAGCAGAATTAAACTTTACTACTTTATCTTGATCTCTGTTGTGGACATTTACAATCAGGGAGAAAATGGTTGTTTTTAGTAAAAGAGACAGTAGCTTACTGTAGGTTCATGAACAATGACAGCTTTGCCTTGAGAAAGAAGTGCAAGTTTTTTTGATGTTTTTAAACAAGTCTCTTTTAAGTAACATCTTATTTTACCTGCTTGTTTGGGACATAGCTGTGGTCCAGGATGTGGTGGTTTCAAAAAGGAAGGAAGGAAGGAAGGGCTTGAAATAGGCCTCTCCCCCATTGCAGCATATGCCTCTCGGGTGGAATTGGAAAGGGCAAGAGGTCTCATGTTGCAGGGTCATTTGTGTATTTCCTTCAGCCTTTGGCATGTCATGGGGCGTTTGCTGTGGGATCTCAAACTACATCTTTTCTCTCATAACCTTTGCTGTCAGATTTAGTTCCTTTATTTGCTCCTTGTAGAGTTATTTTACATGACATTAAGGTTAAGTAGAAGCTTTTATTACTGGTATTTTTGATGTGTATGAATAACCTCCATTCTGAAACAAATTTGTCAACCTTTTTTTAAAGTGTCTGTTGCAATTTATGTGTGAAGAGAGGTTTTTATGGGAAGAAAATCTAGATTTAGTGCACCATCTCCAAAAGAAATTCAAGGACTGCAATGTGAATATACACGTGCACATGGATTTAACATACACAGCTGACAGCTGACGTAAGATACTTTGAAAAAGAATGACACTGATTGCCAATGATTTGCACAGGAACATGGAGATTTATTTTACAACCCTGCATGCTTCCAGTTCATTTTTATTTGAAGATCCTTTGTGTCATTCTCCTCTGTATCCTCTTCTGCAGAGTGCCCTTCTGCTCCCCAAGGCAGCACTCTCCTCGGCCTCACACGTTCTTCCTCAGATACACAGTCCACCTTTTACTTAAAACATAAACAAACCCCAGACCTTATATTCATTCTTTAAAAAATACACAGTGAAAGAGAGTTTTCTTGTTTTATGTGTTCTGTGTTAAAAGTCAATACTTGTCTTACCTGTACTTGCGGTGTTGAAGGGCCTAACTCTTTGATGCAGCTCCCCTGGATGCCGCACTCCTCTCCCTGTGAATCGAGTCACTGCTGTGCAGAAAAGTTTGCCCGACTGCAAGTCAAACAGTATGATAAGTCAGTACTTGGATAGAAGTGCATGTTGCTCATAAGGAGTATTGAACTGGTTATCTAGGCAGTTACAGCTCTTTTTGAGAAAACTGCCTGCTGAGAAGTTGGTCAACACTGTAAATACTCAATGTTCAAAGTGTTGATGTAATTAACAAGCTTTTCAATTGGTTTTTACTGATAATGTAAGCACAAGGCTTTTCTTATATTATATTTTGCTCAATAACCCAGTCATCAAATCGTATTTCAATATTGTTGGAATACATAGTTCTGTATTAATTATATAGAATTTGTAGCATTGTATATATAGTTAATGTTGCTGCTAAATTATTAAAATGTATTAAGGGTCTTCTCATTTCCATTCTGTATCAGAACAGGGCTGATTTTAACAGCAAAAGTAGGCAGTTGTGTACCTAGGAGAAGAAAATGTTAATTGCAGGAAGATTGAATTCAGGGTAGAAAATAGAAATGTTTACAAATTGGCCTATTTGTGTTTCTCTGGTGGGTGTTAGGCAAATAGGAAGAGTTATTTTGGCTGCTCTGCAGGATATGCTAATTTTTAACGTTAAAAATAAAAATGGAATTTCACATATATATGTAAACAAATAATGCATATTTAAAAGGCAGGTAGCTGGTAATTGTCTAGAAGAAGTGAATTTCTAGCCTAGTGTTGCAATTTAAAGTTATTTGAATTTTTCATGGTGGTCCATTGTATTATATAGTCAGAACATGCTGCTTAACATTTTATCTGCCAAAATTATTTTTTAAAATAATGTAGGGAGGTGATAAACGTTTGAAATTGGTTTTCTGCTTAATGCAATACAAACAAAAAAATAGGTTTTTTAACAGAACTTGCCAGATGCAAATTTTATAACTTGTGTTTAGATTGGAACTTTGCCTAACAAGACAGCCATTTCATCCTGCATGCATAGGTGTGTGTGACTGGGAGGAAAAGTTGAGATGAGAAGAGTCTGAAGAATGCCTTTGGACATCAGTGGTGTCAGATAACTGAGTAAACACCATGCAGTAAGTCCAAGGAGCAGAGAAAATGGGAATCACTGGCTGGTCTGGGACTTCTAGTGATCTTCTTGATGGTTGCAGCAAATGTCTGCAAAAACACGGGCTTTGATTTTCTTTTGGAGAGGTGAAGTGAGGAAATAACATTAACAATACAGACTGGCAATTTGAGTGGAAAGTGTTAAAGACAGTCACTAAACAGTGGAGATGACTAATCAAAAGCGGGGGTTGATCTCCCACTGTTTGGGTCAAAGTGCTTCAGTAAAGCTCTAACAGTGATGATTTTAAATGCCAATATTGGGTGAAGTAATAAGTGGGGCTTGCAGTGACAGGCTGGCAGTGTGCTCAGCAAAGGCTCTGTGAGGTATCGGGTGCTTGGTCAGGGAAGCTGTTGGTGCTTCCTGCCCCCGGCCTGTACACAGAAACCGAAGGGCTTGGTCATTCTCAGCAGGAGCTGATGAGGTTTGCAATGCTCTTTTGTCTAGAATAACTCAGGTTACCAACTCCTAAACTGTGCTTCAGGGCTAATCACGAGTTTATTCTGCTTGCTGCTGGAGAGAGGGTTGTGCTGAGGCAGAAAGGATTAGTGTTCATTAGGTCTAGGTGGGTCAATTAGCAGAGAACACCGTGCCTGCTGTCCTGCAGGTGCTGTATCAGACTTGTTTTTACTTCACCCCACCCCTGCATGCACAGACACACAGACACATGCACTCACACACAGACAGACACGCGGACGGACAGACACACGTACACACGTACACAGACACATGCACGCACACAGACACACAGACACACACACAGACCTACACACACTCACACACAGAGACACACAGACACAGACACACACTCTCACACACATACACGGCACCACTAAAAGGGTTTATTTCCTTGGCAATGTAGAAGTGGTAAAAAGTTTCAATTTCAGAGGTTCTGCATCTATTTACTTCACTAAAATTTGATGGATTGGAGGAATAAATCAGAATTAAGACAAGATTTTATATTGTGGAAGAAAGGCTTTTTAAAGTTGTCTGTATTCAAGTGATTATTTGCCATACATTTTAAGGAAGTAGTTTTTATTTTTTAAATGAAAAAGTGTGGCTTAGGAAAAAAGCAGGAAAAAAAGCTTAGTAAAATTTAGCTCTTTCATAATGAACCACACACTTCTTCCGAAGTGAATGGTAGTACCTACAGCAAACCAGAGAGAAATCTAAACATGTCATTTTAAATAGGTTTACATGTCTCTGAAACTGAATTGTCAGATTGAATCTCTCTCAAACCTGAAGAGCAGTTCTTTGAAAGTCTCTGGTTAGAGTGCAGAATCAGAAGCAGCTTTACAAACATTGTTGCTAGGAACTTTGCAAGATAGTCCTTTAGCACTGCTAACAGCGTATTTCCTGCAAGTAAAATCTGTCATGCTCAGCTCAAAGATACAGCTCCTGTTTCTGTCTAGTATCATATTTTGAAATGTTACTCTTCCTATTTAAATTTTATATTTTGTTTCCAGTTAGGACAATTAAAGAGTGCTAAACAAAGCTCCAAACACCTTTTCTAATAATTTAAAATTATACCATTACATGCAAATTTACCTTTTAAACAGTATCACTTCTAAATGCAAATGGCATGTCTACACATTGGTGATGGATTATTATTGAATAAACATAAGGTCTTCTTTATGTGTGTTTGATGCTTTAGTAACACAAGTCTAATGATTATTTGAGTTTAATATTATCTGTAATATCTGATAGACTTTTAAACACAGCCAAGATTTCTAGAAAATGATGTCAAGGAGAAAAGCAGAGACGAAATGAACTAATCCACCTCTGTGGACTATAAACATACGAATGTAAACATTTATTTTATACAAACCCACAATTTCTCACCTGGGGCTTTTCCAATCAGGTGCTTTATTAAAAATCTCTCATATATTTTTACATGAGAGTAACAGCCAGTGCAATGAGAAGTGAAGGTGCTCGACACCTTGCAGAAGTCAGTATGTCACCACATGCTCTCATAACTCATTTTACTTTCTTTTTCTTTGGATTTGCAGGCAGGAGCTTCCCAGGTCATCTTCACTAATCCGCTGGAGATTGTAAAGATTCGGTTGCAGGTAGCAGGAGAAATTACTACAGGACCCAGAGTCAGTGCCCTCTCTGTTATAAAAGATCTAGGCTTTCTTGGTCTTTATAAGGTACGTGCGTCTGCTTGGAGTGGCTTCATCATTTTATGCTGAACTTTTATATTGTTGAAACAAAACTTAAAAACAAAGACATCTTTTGAATTTAAAACCAATCTCTGCCTGCAGGGCAGCCCCACAGTGGATAACTGAAGAAAACTCACTTCTGTATTAATGGCAGTGGGATACAAAAAAATACTCCCCCATTCTATCCTTTGGGCTTTTATGCCAAGCTCCAGGGAGTCTTGTATTGCACATCTGCTGGCTTCTGGCACTGATCATTTCATTTGGTGGGTTTTTTTGAAAAGTTTCCTTAGCTTTCCCTGTGCATTTTTCTTGCATTTATTTTGAATCTCTGTTATTTCTATTGTTATCTTTGCAGCAGGATATTCTCTTTGTCTTAATAATTTGATGGCAGTGAAACAGTAGTGGAGTTTAGTAGGATTCAGATTTTTAAGAAGTTAAGTGGTGGGATTTGTCAATTCCACTGAAAGAAGCCTGTACTGTATGGTACTTCAGCAGAATGCCAGTCGACAGATTCCTTCCCTGCAGGTGTACTTACTGCCATCATTACAGATCAGATGTAATGGAGCAGAAGCTATTAGTTTTCTTAAACAAGGAAGAGTGTTTCTTCCTGTATCTTCTGCCAGTGCAAGGGGTAATACGTAAATTCAGCAGTTATATTAGCTGTGCACTTACAAAACATTGCTTTATGTGATTTGTCCATAGACCTGCAATAATACTATAAAAATGTGCACATTTACTTTCAGAGCTGAAGGTTTTGTTCTGAATTCGGTAGATGAGATTCATGACCATTGTGTTTCTGTGCTAAACTGTGCCCATTTCACAGAGATTTTTCTCTTTTTTGTTGGCCTTCCAGTGCAGCTTCTTTGGTCAACCAGATGATGATCGGTGTGAGGTCTTTCAGTCCTCACTGGTATTTTAGTTGTGCTTTTGAGTTTGGTGGAAAAAAGGGCATGCAGGGACTTGTCTGGCTGCTTCCCTCGTTGTGGGTTGTTGTCAGCGAGACGAAAGGGACTGATCTCCCACTTGCATTGCCTTTGGACACATAATGTGTAAAACGTATTTCTCCTGGGTACTGATGTCACATATGGCTTACCAAAATCAGACATCACCCTTGAATCTTCCTCATTCCAGACACTTCCCTTAGATGTGCTTTATTCCTGTTTTCAAGTTCCCTGTATCTTCTGTTTCCTGAGACATTTTATTTTCTGTGTTATTTATGTGGTAGATCAAGAGAGTTTGTACTTTCTGGGCTCAGGCTGCTTTCTGGATAGGAGTTTTAGCCTTATCTACAGCATTTATTTGCATTATGTTTCTTTTCTCTCTCTCAGGGTGCCAAAGCATGTTTCCTCAGAGACATTCCCTTTTCTGCAATCTACTTTCCAGTTTATGCTCATAGTAAAATGATGTTTGCTGATGAAAATGGCCATGTGGGAGGGCTTAATCTCCTTGCAGCTGGAGCCATTGCAGGTAATTTTGCAGTGTTTTCTAAAAGTAATTTTTTTCATTCCTTTAGTGAGTAATATTTAATATTCATTCAGTAGCCCCATATAAAGGAAGGGTACTGTACCATTGTATCTGATTTAATCTAAATTTGATCACTGTTATCCTTAGTGGGAGGTGATGTAATTTTGATGAGAACTAATTACATTTGCATAATGTGGATAAACAGCGTAATGCAGCTCAGCAACTTGTAGTCAAATTTGATCTGTCTGTCTCAATGGGGTTTTACTTGTTACTGAGCTCTTGGAGTTGAAGGCTAATTTGAATCTTTGATGAACATAAAATGACAGATCATAAGAGCTTGGAAGAAAATGACTTACCTAGTTTGGGATTCTAGAATAACTGCAAAGAAACTTTGTTCGAATGTAATTGCTGAAAATAGGGCATTAGTTTATAAAGAAGCTGAAGTTAAAGTATCATACTCGGAAATTTAAAATAATTTAAGGCTTCTCAAAGAGGTTTAGTATAAAGACAACATGCAGCTGTGATAAAAGGTTGTTTTTACTAAATGGCAAGGGGTATAAAAATACTAGATGTAGGAACTGTAGTGGTGGCTATTTAAACATACAGAGAAGAGATGCCAGGTTCTGCACTGCCAAGGACCAGCTCACTGGATGAAAACCAGGTATCTGCACACAGCCTGTCGATTGTGAACAACTCAGTGTTGGAATCTGCAGTTTAGAAACATCCCTGGGCTGAGCAAGACCCTTTGTTACTTGTTACAGTCATGAGGAATCACTGCATACACATCGGTCACCAGCGCCTGTGTGTGAAGAGCAGTTTCCCATATTGGACTTGTTACAGAGCGTGGCTGCACCTGCTCTGTGCCAGTTGGTGTGTTCCTCCTGCCAGAGGAAGGGAGACCAGCTAGGAAACAAGTAACAGATATGTAGCCCTGTTTATTCTTCAGTAGTGCACAGCTGCCAGAAATAGAAAATTATTTAGCTTATTGTACTCAGTCAATACTTGTATTTTGTAATATATTAACTTGTATCTCATATAAGACTTTTTATTTTTAGACTGCAACCTTTACAGCTTCTCTTCATTTGATTGGTGTTTCTAGCTTGCTCATGCTAAGTGATGAACCCTACTGAAGTGTGTGTAAATCTTGTAGGCCTAGTTTTGTAGCACGTACAGGAGTCTGCCTGTCTGAATTGCAAATTTCCAGTTCCCAGTGGCTCACTCTGTTCCTGTTACGCAGTTTGAGCAGATCTGCCTGCAAAGGACCACCTGCACATGGCTGCTGTCCGTGGGGCTTGCAGGCTTAACTACAGTGCTTCTGCTCTCCTTTAAAACCTCCTGACTTGGTCAGTGACACTTTAGAGTTTATCATCACCTATGCAAGTCAGTGACTTGTTAAAATTTTTAGTTCAACATTAACCAATTGCAAAAGTTCAACAGAAGTCAAAATTAATTTCAGAATTCTAAGTCAGAAGATGGTTTCTCTTTTTAAGGAGATGACTTTTTTACAGTATTCACAAGTACTCAGAAATCTCTCAGTTATATACTGTGGAGTACATTTCTGAAAACTTTCTCCTTTTTGACTAGAAAGCCGAGAGTGGTCCCTTGGGAGTGGAGATTTGTTCTTCTATCACTGTTGGCTGAAATCCCGCTGTTAGTTCTAGGCAGACTTGTAAAACACCTTTGTTGTCCTCAGTCTTTTTATGGCTTGCCTACTGAAGTAAGCAGCATCTATTCTCCTGCAGGACAGTCCAAACAGCAGTACAGACATATTTCTGCAGAACAGGTGTTTCAAGTAGTATTCTCATTAGCACCTTTAACAAATGGATGCATAGCATTCAATCCCCAAATCAATCATCTAGGTAACTTGCAAAGTATGTTGTAGAGTATTAGTAAGTACAGTAAGGTTGCATAACTAATTTTTATATATTACATATATAGACTCTTTTACCTTGTTTTAAACTACTGGTTATGCTAGACCACTAGATGTTGATTCACTGTTGATGGTGTATTTCCTTTGCTATCAGTTATAACTGTTAAATTCAGAAGAAACGCAGCATGACTATATGAAGCACAACAGTTTATATGAGCATCAAGCATTTTGGTAACGTCTAACCCTTGTAAAACCCAGAAAGTTTCCAGTTGTATTTTTCAGTTAGAAGTGTTTCATCTTTTACAAGATCCTTTGTGCAAATTAAATGTGGTTTTCTTCTAAAAGGTGTGCCTGCTGCTTCTTTGGTAACCCCTGCTGATGTCATCAAGACAAGACTGCAAGTGGCAGCTCGCGCTGGTCAGACAACATACAGCGGAGTCATTGACTGCTTTAGGAAGATTCTAAGGGAAGAAGGCCCTTCAGCTTTGTGGAAGGGAGCTGGAGGTGAGAAATGCACTCCCACTATAAAGGCTGACCCCAAACCTGCGAATTAGCACTTTCTTTGTTAAGGACTCAGAGCAGTATTTACAAGGTCTGATTGTGAAAAATGTAACACCTTGTTAAAAATGTTTAGCTTCTATCCTGAGGAATTCTTTCATTTGTTTAACACTATGATTTGTAATATTTAACAGCTCGTGTGTTCAGATCTTCACCCCAGTTCGGTGTTACTTTGGTCACTTACGAACTTCTGCAGAGATGGTTTTATGTTGATTTTGGAGGCCTGTAAGTCAAGTATTTGCTATTTAGCTTGCACAAAACAACTGCTAAGTTTAAAAAACTTTTTTTCATGCATGGGACCCATTAAAACTTGTGGACTTTGAGCACCTGTACTCAAAATTGCAGAATGTAAAAAATCCCCCCCATCATTATATATATATTTGAGTGAAACGGGCATGCTATTTCTAAACAGATGAGGAAATAGACATTTCATATTTGTTTCAATACACTAGTTTGTATTTCCATTGTAGCAAGGCAGTTTTGTCCATTTTCCTCATGTCAGTGGAAGTTAAAAGAATTTACAAAACTATCAGTAAAAATGTAACTTCAGGTTTGGGTTGGATTTAAAATTAAGCAGTTGTCTGACTTCAACTTCACCACAAGAGTGAATTAATTTAGGTCAGCTTTAACAGTCTTCCATAACTGGACAAAAGACTTAAGTATTTAAGCCTAAATAACTTTACTTACAGTCCTTTCTTCACCTAGATTTTATAACAAAACCACTTTTCTTTTTGCTTTTTCTTTGTTCAAACAGCAAACCTGCTGGATCAGAAGCTGCCCCAAAAACTCGCATTTCAGATCTTCCTCCTGTTAACCCAGCACATATAGGTGGATATAGACTTGCTACAGCTACATTTGCTGGTATAGAAAATAAATTTGGTTTGTATCTTCCAAAGTTTCAAGCTCCTGGCATCACCTCAGTTCAAGCAAAAAGTAGCAGCTGAATCCTGAGAAGATGTTTCAACCCAATGAAGTGATGCAGTGGGAAGAGCTCCCAAGAGTACTACTGTATTTGTTCCAGTCAGCTGCATGAGTTCTAGCTGAACTGAGCTTGCAAATCTAACTGCTCCTTTCTAATATTCATACATACCTGCATTTATTTATTTACACACAAGGAACTGATTGAAGCTGTGGTTCTCTGCCTTGTTTGAACCGGTGGCATGAAGCTGTAGCCTAGACTTTGCCTTGCACAGCTTGCATTTAATGTTACTGTACATATTGTACATCTTTGTACAGAGACATCAGGACATCTACACACGTACATTTATATAACGAGTATTGCAGTTCAAAATAGTTTGAAATGTACAGATGTTTTGGAGGTGTTTTGTTAACAATCGTGACAATAAAATGTTTAAAAACACTAATGTGGGTTCACTTCTTTGAGTTTGGAGGGCTTTGTCCAGTATGATTTTTTCCTTCCAGAGATTAAATCTCAGATGCAGCCATTTAATAAATGTTCAGGACAAGAACCAGCCTCTGCAGGAACACCCTTCACTGCTGGTTACAGCAGAGGCATTAAAATGCAATGTGTTGGCTTGCAAGTGTAAGAGGACACGGTAATTAGATGAGCACCTGCAATATTTTGCAGCACTACTTTGTGACAAGGAATTCTCTGGAAATACATGGTAATAGTAAATGTGTAATAGCTCTACTGCATATTTAAAACACAAGGAGAAATTTGCTGGTCAGTAGCAGACTCGGGAATTTTTACTGAGTGCTTTTTTACCAGAATAGAAAATTTGTTATAAAAAATTGAAGGCATTCTTGTTCTTTCTAGATTGTTTTACCATTGAAAGATTAGGTTATTCTGTGGGAGTAAAAAAAAAAGTTACTTTTTATATTATTTTTATATGCAAAGCTGATTGTTTACACAGTTGAGTGGAAGTGAAAGTAGAGAAAGCAAAAGCTTGAACTATTTCTGGCTTAGTGTCTACCAGAAATTTCTCTGGTATAATATTTAAATGCAAAAATATCAGAGGAAATAGGGGAGTCTGGATTTGTACAGTCCCAGAGGAAAAGAAGTTACACTGTCCCTGCAGCCAGGGAAGAGATGGGTGGGTTTCCAGCCTTGCTCCCTGAAGCAACCTCGAGTGTTGAGTTTTACATGTTTCTTCTCGGTTTAAGGATCCCAGAGTACAGCCTATCCCAGCAGTATAAACTGACTTAAGGTTCTGTTACTTACACATTCAGGTGATAGCACACCAATCAGAGATGTAGTCAGCTTCTGAAGAAATGGCTTCTTAAAAACTGAATGCTACACAGACAAGCCCCTCCTTTAACTCAAGTGCCTCTAAGCAGGTACAAAATATTCTGGTGCTGAATGGTATTTAGTGAGCCAGAGGTTACAATACATTGAGCTGAGGAGTTTGAGCACTACTCTGCATCATGCATATATATATAACCCAATTAGAAGACTTCCTGTTTTTATTAGTTTAATTCTGTTTAAGGAATTTCTTGTTCTGTACAGTTTTCTGGATAGAGAGAGGCTTCCCAGGAACTCTCTCCTGTATACATATATTTTGTCCTGCACTTTTCTAAATAGAAACAAGAGTGGTGTGTACCCACTGGCATTTAATCTTAGTCACAGCTTGTTGACTGACTTGATCAAGGCCTTAGGGAAGCTTTACAGTGCACAACAGCATTTGTATTTGTTACTGCTCTAACCTTGACAGTTTGGCTCCCAGAATGTTCCTTCGGAATATCAGCATTACTGCTGGTCTCCACATTGCAGGTATGGGTTTGCCAACATTCTTCATCGGTACTCAGCTATTCGGAGAGGGAGGAACACAAGCAGGAATGAATACAGAGTAGTACTAAATTTAATAAATGAAACTAAAAGGTTCAAACTACACAAAACTATTGCCATATGATCTGCACGTATGCAACAGTCATTGAAAGAAAGTCTTATCTAATGGATTTCTGGAAATAAAGGCCTGAGGGAAACATTAAATAAGAAGTAACAATCTCAAAACAAAACAAAACCTCACAAGAACAACCAACCAAAGCCCAAGCGCCCCCTCCCCCCAAAGCATCAAGACAACAGGCACTCTGCTCATTAGGAATTCTTGTTCCCAAAGGGTACAAACCATCACATGATGTGCCTGTTCTTCACAGAGTTCGCACGCCTCTCTACTGAACAGAGCTGCTGTTGTAAGGTTGAGGAAAACACAGGGGGAATGTCTGCAAAGTGAGCAGCAGCACTGCATGGGAAAGGGAGTGACATGCACACTTGGACACACCAACACCAATGGAAGCCTAAACACAACTCACTTTCAGACCCACTGAAAAAAGTCAGCCCAAAGACAAAACTGCTGGTACTGCTGCCTGTGTCTTTATAAACTGTCTCTTCACAACAGAACTGAGAGGAGGAGAAACAGATAAAAACCCAAACAAACCAGAAAAGCTGAAATACAAACAATGAAGAAACAAGGAGAATACTTCTGGACATAAAGCTGATCAATCAATATAAGACTATTTCCTATTTTGAAGGATATAAAACCAGCTCTTCTGGCAAAACAGTAAGCTTACAGCAGATTTAAGAACAGCAGGGACAAACGTAGAGTCCTAAGTTAAAGGCATCAATACTGGTTTAGTGTCTAATTATTACAACTCAGAATATTCATTAAAAAAACCAACCCAAACCCAACCAACAGCCCCCCACCCCCACTGCAACCAGTCTTGACAGAAAACTTTATAATGTGCTAATAAAGAAAAAATTAACCTTTAACAGAAATTCCAACCATTCTGTTTCATGAAAGCCATTACAAAGTTTTGTTTCAATAAAAATGTTTAAAATCAATTAAAAAATCTTTAACTTCATACAGAAAATGTGTAGCAAGTTTGTAGTTAACAGAATGCAAATTACCATGCTATAGAAATTAAGTCAAAATTTAAGTCATTACCCTTTAGAAAAGAAAAAATTGACAAAAATATCCCTTTTCCTATTGGTCAATTGCTGTGGTAGGAAGTGGAAGATGGAGGTAGAAAAGAACTGTGATGTGATGTGTGTAGTCAAACAAAAGGAACAGCTCCCAGATACTTTGAACTACTGCAGGGACAGAGATTAGAGGTCAGGGCAACTGACAAGTGCTCATATCGTATTTATTTATGAATCATCTTTTAATGCACCAATTCAAACAAAAAGAACCTGGTATTAAATACGTATTTCATTAATTCAGGGCAGATTATCAATTAAGTTGGTAATTACAGACAAATTTTTATTCACATATATTACCCACTACCAGAGCCTGAGGCTTTTCTATATATGAACAATGACGTTTACTTGGAATATATGCATGCATATCCATGGGTAATTTAAATAGTTCAACGTAAAGAATGCTTCAGACATGTACTACCTAATGAAGGTTAGTCTGTGTAACACAGAAAGGTTTAGGAACCGAACTTTTACTTTTCAGAAAAGTACTGTTTCAGACTGGAATTTTCAGAAGCCAAGTAGCAAATTTACATCAGGTTAGTGTTTCAGCAGGGTAAGTTCCTTGCAAAGTCAAAGTTAACTGTATTAGAAGTTACACAAATCCAAGAATGTGCTTGTAATTTATATAAAAAAGTGACAATGCAAGATCTGATTTTCAGTGGTCTTCATACGTTTTCGAAGTCCATAATGAATCCCTATCTTTCCTCCCCTAAGCTATGATTTGAACTGACACATGCTTGCACTTTTAGGACTTGCATCAAATCATTCCCAAGTCTGTCAGTGCTGCCTGTTTTCAAAGCTCTACGCTGGGATGCGGGTCGCAGCTTCCTCCTCTGCGTCAGCTCTGTTGGCATTGATTTCTGCCAGCGTCCGACCAAAGCGAGTCCACTCGTCCCCGCGAGGAACGGCAATTTGCTGGGGGAGAGACGGGGTTATTTAGACCTACTGACAAACAAATCTGAGCTTATGTTAAACAGCACAGCACTTGAGTAATGCTCAGAAGAGGTTCCCATAGAAAAGCTTATCTTATTTTGTGTAACTTTTTAAAAAGTCTGACCATCAAAAGCTCTAACTAATAAAAGAAGCAGAATTTGAGAAGGCTACATTTAAGTATATAATGGAATTATTCCAAGCTTGCACTACACATCTCCACCTGAGAGACTGCCTCCAAAGGGGAATACTAATGTTATATCCTCATCCCATCAATTAGCTCTGTACTACTGCAGTACACATCCTTGCAATAGCAACAGCTTCCCCGTAGGAACAAAATCAAGATTGCTTCACTGCAAAGTTTTTTGTTTGGGACTTCTCAATCTACAGTCAGAATTCACATGTGCCACAGTTACAAAGATGATAAAACATCTACAAACATTGATTCTCTCCTTTCACAAGCCTTACAATAATGTTTTTCCTTTTTGACTGGGTGACAGATAGCATGGCAAAAAGTTATGCTACAACACCCTGAATAAAACACTAAAAAAAAAAAATTAATTTGAAAAAAAAAATTAAACTTAAAAAATATTCCTCTAAAGACAGGAGAAAAAAAGTGAAAAGCCAGTTTCTAAGTACAAGCCAGAGAAACTCAAGTGTTTTGCAATATACTTGGCACACTACATGGCATACATACCTCTCCCACGTCATATATAACTATTTGTCCCTCTGAATCACCTACAGCAATCTCTCTCCCAGAGTGTGTCCATCTCACACGGTTCAGAGCAGGATTGCCCTCCACAGTGATGCTCGCAGTTGGTACCTGCACCAATTTGAAACGCACTGCTGAAAATGCACCAGGTTCTCGTAAGATACAGATTACAGACACACCTACTCCCTCTGTGCTGTATGAACGGAAGTGTCCAACACTTCAACTGATGCACAGTACTCAGATCAAAGGCTCTGTACACAATAGAAAGACTCTTGGTGACATTAGCAAAACAACGCATTTTCTGACCCCTTGGCCAAAGTTCAAAAGTCTTCTATTAAAAAGCACATCTGCATTCTTCCCAGGAGGCACAGATGTGCATTCAAGTCATTTACAGGGAGCCCTGAGATCTCAAAGATTATGACAGAGGCAGGGATGAAATCAGCTGTTTTAGCAGGTCAAGTCCTGTCCAAAAGACTAGAACCAGGTAATTCCAATTTGAACCCAGGGGCCTGCATATGGTCCTACCACTTTCTTCTACATGTAGTTTTAAGAAGGTGAAGTTTAAGTACTAAATATCTGTAGGGTTTCCCCTCTGACCTCTCTCCAACAAGTCCTGAAAATATTTATACTATAATGAAGTTCATAACTCACACCACAAACCCACTCAACTCCCTAAGTTTAGAAGCAAAGGGCACCTTCACTGCAGTATTTCTGTGGCAATAGGAACAACAGTGGTGTGTGGCAACAGGTTTGTTCACACTGTTAAGCTACAGACCGACAAGGCCACAGGGTGGGAGATCTATAATCACTTTCACAACATGGATCAGTGTTACAACAGCAGATTTTTTGCACTCTTGTTATAGGTAAAACAATTATTGCTGTTACTCATTATGAGGAATCATTTGAGTTGCCACCCTATAATCCAAGAATGCTATTACACAGAAGCTATTGGAACTACAGAGTATCTTATGAACAACAAAAAAATTCAAGCCAAAACACTACGGTAAACTCTTGACTTTTTTTAAATGTACAAACAATTTTCCAGCTATATTTGACTGTTAACCCGACTTCCTCACCTCAGTATCATTGTTGAGATTCCACAGGTCAAGTCTGCCCATCCCATCCACACAGGCAAACAAGGCAGGGTGAGTTGGAGACCACATCACATCATAAACATAATCTGAGTTGTCTTCAAACGAATACAGAGGCTTGTTATTCTGAAAAAAAACAAAGATGACAATGCAATATCCAAAACCTGCACTTCAAAATTATAAAGCTAAAGGGCAAAGCAAACTACACAACTTCAACCGCATTACCAGTAATAACTAAAAAGTGATTCACATTTTGACTTGCTTTAAAAAAATGCCTCTGCAGAAACCAGCCAAAATTAATGCTATTATTAGAGGCTTGCTTTCCAAAGCATGCAGCCATTTTACTGTCTGCTTGCTACTATAAAACAATCAATAGCAAGCCAACATTTTAAGAGATTGTAAATTTAATGCATTAAGAATCTTGTAAATCAAGCCAGTGATAATTCAGTGACAGCACTTCAGACTGTTACTGGGAGATTCTAACTCAGCTTTTCTGCTTTGCATTCCTCAGGGCAACAAACTAACAGAAAGAATTCATTCTGGCAATGGGAATGATATATTTCAATTGTGAGCCTCATGAAGTTTAACTGACATCAGCTGACATCAGTTTTAGTGCTGTTCCTTAGTCCTCCACAAAATTGTAGCAAAACATTTGCCTTATGAAGATATGAAGTAACTGACTTTACAACATGATTTACCTTTGTTACATCGTAATCACTGTTGATAACAAAGGGCAGAGGGGTGACAAGAATGGATCAGAAGTACACAAATGATGCACAAGCTGAAAGCAAAGCTTTATGTTGTTAACTGTAGTTTTGCTCATCAGCTGTCTCCTCTTTGCAGGACCGCAGCAAAGAACCTCAGAGCTTCACACGATTTGACTTCAGTTTAGTGAAGCACCTCAAGTAGCTGACATTATAGCACCACCTTGTGTCAAGGGCTACGAAGAAAACCACTGAACTATCTAAGTTACCTTAGTTGTCCAAAGCTTTACTGTCCAGTCAAAAGAAGAGGTGACAAAAAGATGTGAGAAGTCTACAGGTCCAACTGCTGCATGGCAGTTGATACCTGTGATTGGTCCCTGGTGTCCTTCAAACATCTCACTGATTCCAGCTTTGCTGTTTCAGAATATACAACCAAGGTTAATTTATTTGGAAACTGTACATCTGCAGACAGAGATAGCACTGAAATGTAATTTCAATAGCCACAAGAAAATTTTGCTGCTTTATATGGATGTTACCCACTGCAAAAAGGCTTCACCACAGCAGGATCACAGAAAACCCGTCTTGAAAACAGACCTTAAGTTCAGCATCTATTTTCTACTAACCCTCAGTACCAGAATATACCCCAGGGAGAAGAGACTCATTCAGCAGGTACCAGTCCACACATTTAACTACATTGTCCTCCTCCAAGCAATAGCTAAAACTTCCATTCACACAAAGAACAAAATCCAGTCCTAAGGAAGAAGCATAAAACTCCCACTGACTTAGAGAAGTTGCATGTACTTTATGGACATGGAGTTCAGACATAAACCAGTAACAATATATCCCTAATAGCCTCTATCAGGAGCAATGAAAAAGAAGGGGGGGAACAGATGGGAAGGATGTTACACACAAGTGATACAATTTTGGCTATTTTGGAACCAAAAAGCTGTGCAGCGAGGGTGATGTGTATTTGAGATGAAACCTGGACACTCAATTGTATTTAAGAAAGCAATTGATAAGATACAGTGAGACAATTTCAAAATAGATTGAACAGCAGGAGAACAGCTAGCCAATTTAAGATTTGTGCGTGATGTTACTGTACAATTATCTACAAAACTGATACAAAGTTTGGGGAATGTTCTGCTACAATTCAAATGAATAAAACCACAGTGACCCATGCTGTCATCATCAACACAACTTACAATACCAATTCAATATTCCAACTTTTTCTGTTTTTAATGAAGCTCTGACTCAGGCAAAAGTGTGCTCTGGAATTCACATACAGCTACTCTGAGCTCCTTCAACACGAAGGAGAAAAAAAGCACTTTAAATAATGTATGAGTGTAAAGCATGCAGGGACTCATCCTTTCACTACTTTTCTCTCCTTTGAATAATTGAAGTTTGTGTTTACCTGCCATGACGGCATGCAGTGTACACTGAGCCTTCTTCACTGCCAACAACAAAGTTGTTGACATCTCCAACAGGGAAAGACATGCAGGTAACAGCCACAGCCTTGGACTGTTTGTGAACCAGCTCCATGCTATCCTGTAGTGAAAAAACCATCAGTAACTTAATTTACAAAAAGAAACATTAACAACTACATAACCATTTGTATTTTGCAATAGGAAGGGTTTTTTTAATTTTTACTTGTATAGATTGGGCAGGAATAAGGAAGTTTTCTTACTAAAATTGTTTTCACCACTAATACAAGTGCAACAAAAATATAAAAGAGAGTCAACAGAAAATATTTGGTTCCATGGGTAGGGAAATATCAAGCTGCCTTAATTCTTTGTGTTGGGAAAATGCTGATTAATGGTTTTTAAGTTAGTTAATTTTTTTACAAAATATTAACCTTGAATAGATACTATATATACCCAAAGTTATCTTACCTGTGGTTGGGAAAGCATGTCCAGACTCCAAGAGCATATTTTCCCATCAGTTGAGATACTAATCAAATTATGAGCATTCTGGGTCCCAACAACATTCACACAGTACACTGGGTGCTAAGAAATGCAAAATACTATCAGAAAGGAATTTACAGGTAATAACCAGTTCTGATATAATTAACATACAGTAAAATAAACAACTTCACCATTTAACAAACCATAAAAGATTAATCACAATCAAAAGTACTCCCCTATAAAACTAATACTTGTTTTTCTGACATTCTGATTTTTATGAATAGCCTGGCTCCCCAGAGTCAAAACATGAACTTAAATTTAAGCATTATCAATCAAAGGCACTGGACAGTTTCCTAGACATTAAACTCAACAAGGCACAGTCCTTGAAGACATTTCACCTCCTACCGTGTGAGCAGCAGCTGAAAGTGGAGTTCTCTGCACTGGGGTTCTCTTATTGCTGCGATTATCCCACAGCACTATCTGACCTGAGTATGTGCCACCAACCACCAGATTGGGATGGAATTTTGCAAATGTAGCTGACATCACTGCTGACTGAAAGGAGAACAACAAACAACAAAATACACGTAAACTACTGTTCAGTGACATCACATCTAAAGAAAACAAGGCCAAATATCAGAACAAGTCCTTTGCCTAGATTTATGCAATATGCTGTTTCACTGTCCAATTACTTAGGGATTCACACCCCTTTGAGATCCCTCAACAGTCTTTTTAATTTATAATTATAAAATGACATTTTTCTCCTCTTTTCTTTTACATACATGTGTCTGTATTCCTCCTAGCATAGGTGGTTAGCAAAGGAAGGCCCAGAAACACACAAGATTTTAATAATATTTTGCCACATTCCACGGTCATTTTCTTAAAGAACACAGAAATACATTTTGATACAATGTTACTTTTGCAATCTGGGCTTTGACAGTAATGTGACAACTTGAGGTTAAATTTCGATTCAACTATGTAATTTTTCCAAAGTGACAGAAAAAAAGTGCCTCTCTCGGGCTTGGCATAATGGAAGAGATTTACATGTTTTTACCTTTCAGAAAACTAGTAGAAAACTTCCAACCGCCTTTTTATTCATACACATTTCCAGTTTTCATCCTTGCTCTATCTCCTCAGGCTGTTTTCCTTTTTATTCAGTAAAATTAACTGTAGTATGCAATCCCACTCAATCCCCTTACAGACAAACCTTTGTGGTTCAACCATTACACAAGAAGGTTTTGTTGTTTTTTAAATAAAATAAGAAAATCAGTTCTCAAACAGGACTGAATGCTGAAAGATGTCAAGAATTCTGAAACAGAATAATGTTTCTCAGCTGCAATCTCCAGCTATCAATATCTGCTGGCAAATAAATATGGTTAAAGTGAAATGCCAGCCCAATGAAATTATTATATTGACAAACATCAGGAAGGTACTTGTTCAAATTCATAAAATTAAGTTCTTGAGCCTCCCAAGACAAAATCATACCTGGCAGTGAAAGACATACTCTGGGGTAGTTTTCTTGTACTTCATATTCCATACGAGGGCCACCCCATCAGGCTCGTGAGGCGCATCCTCATTGTTGTTGTAGGAGGCTACAAGTAATTCTGGGTACTGCACAGTAAGGAAAAAAAACCTCAAGGTAAGAAAGATTACTAGATAATGGCCCAGATAATCCTAGAATGATTGTTTTCTTTCACGAAAATAGGGTTAAACCCCACCTTACATTACAAATGAATGAAAAATTATCATTAAGTTAAAACTGTAATCATTACTAATTTAGCTCATAAAAACAGCATTAATGGACAAATCAGTCTTGTTATTTCACCATAACATGTTTTCAACTGTAAAACCCTGTACTTTTAAGCAAGCTTTATTTCTAGTGAAGCTGAGTTACCTCAACAAAGCAGTTCATAAACCAAACGCAAATACACCACAGACTTTCTTTCCAATACAAACCTTTTGCTACTTTTCACAAAAGATTAACAGCTCAGTCCACCCTTTGCAAACTGTGGAGCATGTAAAGAATACATTTGAAAAGAGAGTCTGTAACAACTGTACTTTCTATTACAGTCAGATATGTAACAATTTACAAAGGTAACTGTTTAATCTAAGCATTATTTTTTACCTGAGATGACCAGTCCAAACAACTGACCACACGATGCTTTGACCAACGTTCATCAAAAAACTGCCTGTTTAAGGACAGCTTTGCTCCTGCTTGAATCTCTCTATAAAGACAATCAGGAGATACTACTCTTAGAACATTTTTTTCAATTAAAAGTATTGGACATTCACAGGAAAGTATTCAACATTGATGTTACCCTTCTTTGTCCTCTAAGTCTCTTCCACTGTAGTCAAAGAAAATATTGATTTGCTCAGACAGGGCTCTTTCAACAATCCTTGTGGAGTGGTCAAAGAAACTTAAAAATTCTTCAGAATGCAAAATTTGTTGTTTTTCCTCTTCTGTAAGCTCATGAGGGGCAGCTGAAAAAAATTTATACATACATTTTCTCACCTGCATGCTTTCACCAGCTCAAGAAAGAAAAACAGAGTATTTATCATACTTTTTAATAATTTCCACATTTTATATTTTGCTAGCTGATTGATATTTAACATCTTAATTTTAAATTAATGGAACAAAGTTGAATATTAATTGACGCCTTTCTTTACAGCACACTTGGAATGCCTTGAGGTGAACTGTACCTTCTTCCTCCTCCTCTTTTTTCAGTGTTTTCTCTTCCTCAGGTTCAACTAATGGTTTTGGTGCAACCACATCATCTTCCTCTTCCTCATCTAAGGAGAAACATTATGGTGAGACTGTCAGTGTTTCTAAAGAGGAACAGTAACATTCCACATGAATCTCAAATAAGCTGATGTAAAATGGTATCATGCAGCTTAAAATGGTTGTATTTGTGAAATGCAGTCCCCAGGATAACCAAAATATCGTTGGAGTACTGTCTACACCTGGGTTTTAGTTGCACTAAATTATGTAGTTGCATAAACTGAAATAAGACACACAAGACATTGTAAAGAATCTGAAGCAGAAACCTCTTACAGGCATTTAGGATTCCACAAAACCCGATGTGGTGGATGTGTGTTCTGTGTAACATACTGACACATTAATGCTGCAGAATAAAGAAAAACCAAATGTCTGAAATAGTCTACAGAGCAGCTGCTTACTTGTGATCTGAAACCATCAGAGTTTAATGGGTCTGCACATGGCATGAAGATGGCTTACATTAGCTTTCAGGTTGCTATTCTGAGAGGCAAATTTTGCTAAGGATAATAGCAGAGAGATTACATTTTTTCTGTCATTCTGGATGCAAGTCTTATTATCTGTATCATGTTTGGCAATGAGAACTTTACAGGAAGATGTGTTTTTCCTAATTGCAATGAATAGCATAAAATGTTAATGTTCAGGAATACTGACAAGGCTTACAGCACTTTCTGCATTTCTACTTTTTATTCTTTGAATACTGTAAACCAGAAAATACCTTTAAATTATTTAGTGTTGTGGAATATGTATTTCCTGGCTTTTCTTCACCCACTTTCTAGAATAAGCTTCTGAAAAGACTATTTTTATTGGTTAAACAGCTATGTCTCATCTGCTTATAAGGGAATGGCAGCAGGAGACTGCTGCATGCCTCATCACAAGTAATGAGACAGTATTCAATAGGGACTGGGCTTGTTTGCTGCAGCCATCTCCCTGACCCATGCTCAAAGTTATCTAACACAAAAAGGAAAGAAAAAAAATCCACATGCATGCACACAAAAAAGGATAAAAAAAAGGGGGTGGTCAAGGGATGGGAACCAGCTGCCAAGCCATGGTCCCAGCAGCCAGGCCAGCTGACTAGATAGCAACAACCAGATGGTACTGCTGGGATTGTCTCTCTGCTATGAGGTGGCAATGGGATGGCACAACATTTTTCTGCCTGACTGCTTCCAATCATGTCTTTCCCCAATGGCAAGCCTGTGCAATTACCAGCACTCCAGGAGGTCTACAGACAAGTCTTTACCCTGCAAACAAAATACAGCTTGTAGGCCATACCAGCTGCCAAACCACACACATAGTGATAGGTTTAAAGAGGTCTGAAAATCTTTCTAACTCCATAGTATAGGCAATAAAAATATAACTGTACCTGCAGGAAAGAAAGCTTTAAATGACACTGTATAATGCACACAATAATACAAACTCCAACTTAATCAAAATGATAATGACGTATGCCAATCCTACATTACTTGAAATTGAGCGATTTTTATGTTCTGACAAGTTTACAGAACCAGGATAAATGGCATGAATGATTTCAATATATGCTCATACTTTTGAACCAAATGGTGAAGGTTAAAATCTTTCCTTTCAAGGGCCTCAATCAGCCACAAAGGAAAACAGTAATCACTGTCTTTTCAGCCAGCCCAACCGCATTTGTCAGCCCTTTCTCCGTCAATGCAGCCAGAGCAATCAACCTGCCAAACATTCAGAATGGAAAAACAATCTGAAAATACAGGGTATAATGCACCTGCCAGTGAAAATGGCCATTTCAAGAAAAGCTAGTGATCTCAGTGACCCTGCTGAGGAGGCGGTGGTGCAAAGGGGAAAGAACCCGTAAAAGAATTCTTAGTGATCTCCACTCTCTTGCACATTGACACTTCCTTACAAAGCATGCCAATTACAGCTTTTGTGCTACTTAAAAAAAATGAAAGCTTTTTTTGGCAAAATAATCACGCAGAGAAACAGAAAGACACTGCTCCTTTTCAGATGGATGCGCATGTACAGCGGACTAGTAAACTGAAAACTGTGTAACTTGTAGCCATTCTAAAGAACGGAATTCTTAATGTCAAATCACTATAGGTGTAAACAATGATTAATTAAAAAATGTAATACGAGTTAACACACATGATTTTGAGAACAAATGCAGGATCACATATGCACATTACAGTGACTTGGATAAAAACACCCCTCGTTTGCCTTGTCAATCAACCTTGCAGAATTAAATGATGCCTTCAAATTTCTAAATTTGGTTTTGTGTCACCCTCGATACATTATTCTAGCTTTGAAAGTCCCAAATTAGAAATTTCAGCCCAACCCCCCATTAGTCATACTACACTGATTCTAAGTACCATTTTCAGTGACAGGAGTCAAATTCTTGTCAAAGTAGATGGTCAACCCCTTAGTGCTAAGTGACCTTCTAAACTACATATTTTATTCAAAAGATCATATAGTTGATTGCTCCTGCCTTTTAATGTTTGAAACATAAATGGCATATATTATACAGAGCTCTAAATTCCTTCATAGTACTTTCACTGCATACAGCCAGCTGATATTACTGCATTTAAATGCAGGATACAGTGCTTACTTTAATATTCTCAAAGTATCAGACTTGAAATTGAACATGTCATCTCACTGATTTATCTGTAACTACATAAATCTAAAACCTTCTCTCTAAAGAAGAGTCATGTACAAACTTCCTCATTAAGGGATCTGGAGGGGAAAGAAACCAAAACAAAATGCTCCACATATATAAGTTCTTGACCTCATTATCCAAAACTGGAACACTTTCTTATCCAAACCCAGGATGCTTTCTCACAGAAGTTTAGAATCAAAAAGACAGCATTAAGCCGTGGGACTGCAAAAGGCAAAAGAAATGTTTGTTTTAATTACTTTTCCTGTCTGTCCTTAATATTGAACTTATTTGGTAATAGGCAAGATGCTGGAATTTGCATAAATTGACATAATAACAATGCATCACCCAAACAACGAAAGACTGGACATATTATTTCTGAAAAAGTTCCACATCTAGTAAGTCAAGAAGCCATGATAAAGTTGTGTACTGCATTTATTTCAAGTCAGCTACCTAAATTTGGAAACCTTAATGGCACTCCTTAACTTCATCCTCCTTACTCATTACTGACTGTCCCTACTGGCATTTTCTGCCACTTCATTTGTCAGCCAGGAGACCAAACAGAATTTCACATTAAAAAAAGGCTCCTAAGACTCAGAAAAGTCATAGGGCCATGAAGACAGGAAATGGGATTGTCACATCAACATATTAATGAATATTAATTATAATATGCTAAGGGCCTAGCACCATATTGTTTCTGACAGGCAAACAGGGGATCTAAGGTTACAAACTGAGCAGCAAAGTAGCTGCCATTTTTAGGCAATCTTTAATAGTAACAGATTTCTAGTTAATGAATGCTAAAAACGGATCTGATGAACCACAGAATTTTTACTTTAACATCAAAATTGTGATGTATTTTGGCAAGACAGAAAGAAAAGCAGTGCTATAAATTGGGCTGAACCTAGCAATAAATACTATGGAGTGGAGTTCCAGTTGTCTGAGTAATCTGTTGCTGCAGAGTAGGTTAATCAAAGTTAAATCATCTGTGAAATGGGTGGCTTTTGTTAAGCTGAATGTCTTCATATCAAGTTTTCCCATCTGTATTTCACTGCACATTTAAGGCATGCACTAGATAATACAGAATCACAGAATATTCTGAGTTGGAAGAGACCCACAAGGATCATACATGAATATACAAGGGTCTGTTGTTTATTTTTAAAATATTAACATGCATAAATGCTACACTTATCATAACATCATCCAAGAAGCAAATCCTATACACCATACTGTTACTTCTCTGCTTAATATTTTAATTTTATGTCTTGGAGACATTAGCAGACAATTATTCCTCAAAGAGTGGAGCTTACACATTAATACTAACTGCTTTAGTTGTGACAGCTGAGCAAAATCATATTCCCTAGAGGCCTATCTTTCTCTGGATTAACTACTTCAAGGATTCATAACACATCTTTACTGGGTGCACGGGTGAGTAATTTCTTTCCATGTGATTTTGATCAAAATGTCATCAGATCAAAAAGGAAAAAGATCAAACACTGTAGTAAACAGCAGTGTAACAAGATGTACAGGTGAAAAAAAGAAAACAATTAACACCAATGACTACAACACTCTGTGTGGTGGCCAACACAGAGCCTGCAGAACATTAAGACACATACCAGAGTTCACATGTGAATTACACTCTGTTGTTGAAACTATTTCTGCTGCCTGCTAGAAAGAAATGAGCCTAGGAATGAACACGATTTCAAGAGTATTTTCAGATAATGGAACTGAAAAATCTGTTGCCAAATAGAGGTTAAATAACAGCCCTAATAACCAGTTGACCACACTAACTAAAAATCAGATCCCCCCAAACTGAACACTGAGGGAAGCAGGAGAAGTGCTACACACAGCACCACAGGCAGTGAGAAATAGATGTAGACAGAAGAAAAGGGGATGTCAGAACAAGGATGCTGGGGAATAGAGCAGCTTAAACACCAAAGTTATTACAGTAATGGCACACAAACAGAGATGCTCAGGCTTACTAGTTATCAAATAATGGAGAGGAGCATCAAGTACGGTACAACACTTTTACCAAGCCAAAATAGACTTAATTGGTCTCTAAATAAAAAAGATGGTCATCAATACTGTATGTACAGAATGACGAACTCCCCAAAACAGGAACAGAACATGCCAAGAGAACAAGGAAAGGGTCTATTTTCTCTGCTATATTCCTCAGAACAATGAACCATTTCATTAGTTCATTTCATTTCTTTTACATAACAAACACAGCTGCTACAGAAAAATAGGCTTAGAAGACTAAGGCTATTGCAAATTCAAGAGAAAAAAACAAACTGAAATTATGAGGAAAACCACTCCCCAACAAGTACTACAAACTTACCTTCTAAGTGTATTTTGGCTGTGAGCATCTCCCTATGAGAACTGGGAAACATGTTTATTAACTTCAATTCATGGGGAAACTGAAGATTCCATACTGTTCAGTATACAGGGAATGACTTCCTGTGGCAAAATACTTACACTCTAAATATGATTGAACCTCTGACCTCAGTGAAACTGATTTCTAGGAGCAATCCCAATTTTATTGTTTTACAATAAAAAAGAATCAATCTTCCTAAGACAGGTTGTTTCTCAAATACTTTGAGGATGTAATAAAATAACATATTAGTACTGCACTAAGACAATGGAAGTTGTGAGATCTGTTAGCACACTAACTGCCTTCATCTCCCAAGGAAGCTCCCACATCTCAAAAGTAATTTAACTTCTACACTGAATCCCAAACAAGCATTTCCAAATGCCAGCTTTTTGATGAGGATACAAAGTCTCTCCTATTTAACTCACTTGGTATGTGTTGCCATAAACAGTTCTGAAGCAACTGGAAACTGTTTTAATCTAAAACTAGTTTACTTCTACTTCCTATCTATCTGGGCAGGCTGGTTGTAGTTTGAACGTTTCCTAATTCAGCCAACAACGTAACTACATAACCACCATGGCACACAGAATTGGAACAAAGAGAACTATTGAGTTTGGTGTTTTGTCCTGGGTTTGTTGTTTTTACTTACACCCCCGCCTCAAATCACTGCTAGCACAATGAAACCTACAGTGCAAGTGGACCCAAACCCGCAGAATGACTGCCCAACATATCTAATAAAACTGCTTCTATTTTCCTTTATTCAAAAGCTCTAACAGCATTTTAAAATCTCAAGATATATCAAGGGTCCAGTTCATTTCATTTTATGAGGAAGTATGGACATAACCTAGCTCAGATGCAACTTGTTGTACAAGGGAGCTACTTCAGGTGTAAATTCAGTTGCAAGCTCCACTTCTAAGTGTACTTTGCAAGGCTGTCTTTGTTTAGAGTATGCGCACTCAGATAAATAAAAATCACAACAATTTAAATTGTGAGAATAAGAATCTCTAAGATACATTTTATAGAATTTATCTAATTGCACCCTGAAAATTCAGCATATTGCTTTTATCAATTGTTTTAAAGAGTTCCAAGCTTTCTTGCCCCAATAAAAATCTCTTACCCAGTGACTCCTTTTTTGCAGGCAGCATGATTTACATTTTTTTTAAACCTATGTCCTATTTCAGATGTCATCATAAAATGTGAACACAGAACTTAGTAATGAGTGGTGGTCTTAGAGTAGACCTAAAAAAACCCCTTTTGACGCTCAAATGATGAAAAGGCACCTGTAAGTGAGTTTTGTGAAGCACATGTACATTAAAAAAATTTATGATGGCTCTCAAGAAATCAGTATTCTAAGGTGGAATGGATCAGGAGACAACACATGAATTGAGAGAGCTTTCTGGTAAGTGCAGAACTAAAGATGACCACCTTTCCAACTCCACTCCAGTAAACCCCAACTACCGCCTATCCACTGTGAAACTCCGATCATACAATCCCCAGCAATTCCCACTGTCAGCAGGCAGCAGAAGTAAAACTCTTCAAGCACATAAACTATGAACTGAATCTTTGGATTCCATGGCCCTGAGAGAGGGGAGGGAAAAACGACCTGAGGGACTAGAGAAATAAAACCTTAAGGGTATGGGAAAAGTGAAAGCAGGAAAACACCGAACACGTATCTATGCAGGGAAATAGATAAAATGAAGAAGGCAAGAAAAACACAGCATATCCTCTGGCTCACTGAAGAATGAAGTTTGAAGGATATATCCTTGCATAAACTGAAAAGCTGACATTGTCATTAACAAAGATATGAAAAAACCCAATATGGACCCCTGAGGGACACCACCTGTCACTGATGTCCACTGGGACTCTGAGCCATTGACTGCCACCATCTAGATACAACTGTCCTACCTATTTTTATCCACCTAACAACCCACCCATTGAATCTATCCCTTTCCAGTTTGGAGAGAAGGGTGTTGTGGGGGACTGTGCCAAAGGCCTTACAGAAGCCCAAACAGATGACATGTAGCCCTTCCCTTGTCCACTGACACAGTCACTCCACTATAGAAGGCCACTACGTTGGTCAGTCAGAACTGGCCAGTTGTCTCAAATCACGTCACTGTCCACATGTGCCAAGCTGAGTGCAGATTCTTAAATGTCATAAATGCAAAATACATCCCATTTATTTATCAGCTGTCAGCTAATTAAGCAACTCGGTGTCTAATCTAACATTTACTAGGAGTGTGAAAATACCATGTATTACCAGTAAGAGTGATGTTAAACAAGATGCAGAATGACACTAACAGTTATAAGCAAGACCTGTATGAATTTAATAATAGAATTTATATCAATTATCTTACATATCAACCTTCATTTACCTTATTAAGTTTCAAGATCACAAGTGCTGGTTCTAATTCATTCAGTCATCATGACTATAATCGAAGAAACCAAAAAATAACTTAGGCAGTAATAAGTTAACCATTCACCTTCCTTTGGCTGAGTCATAACAGGTGTTTGTGTCTCCTTTGTATACGTAACGATTTCTCGAGGAGGAAAGTCAACTTGTGTAATTTTGGCCATTCCAAGTTTAACAGGTCCACGTCTAAATAAAATTAATAGAGAAATTTTCAAAAAATTATCAATTATTTCACATTTTGCCTACAATACCCACGTCATCACGACACAGCACTGCTCAGTCAAACTTAAATCCAACAGAAACTTAATTTTGAAGTAGTCACACAATTATGACTCATATTTTATCATTATTATTTAAGATCAAAAGCTATTTATACATCTGAGACAAAAAGAAAGATGTGTATATGTAAACATCTGGACTGTAGGATATAATTTTATATTTTTGCTCCTTGTGTTTGACCAGAGTACTGTCACTGATGTGACACATCCCTGTTTTAAGTGCAATAGATCTGCTTACAAGTCATGTTTGTACAGCAACAGTTCTAGGATTTTAAAGCTTGAAAACCAACTAGTCATCTAGTTTCCTAGTCTTTTAACTTTGCTGCCCCTTTTTCTTCACCTCTAAGATAGTATTTAGAATGCAGAACTGCAAGTCTAACCTGAACTCACACTGACAAGTGATTTATCCGTAACACATTATTCCAGAGTACAATGCTGAAAACCTCTGAGCTTTCTGGCTTTAGTTTATGGAAGATTCTACAAAGGCAGATATAGCTAGCATAAAACTGCAGTATATAATGTACTTCCAAAACCAGAAAAAAAATAATTCAGTCACTGTAGCTTCCTATAAAAGATACTTGCAGTATGTACTGTAGTAATACTGCAATGATCCAACAATTTATCTATATCAAATTTAGTGTCCTATTCCCTGCTCCTCTCCTAACATAAAAGCAGAAGAGCAACCCATTTTAAAAGGTTTTGGTGAGCAGAACCATAATTCTTAGAGCACAAGACAGGTTTTACTAAGTGCTTATAATGAGCTACAGCTTTTGTAAGAAAATATGGGAGCTGCTCTGTTTTTAAATACAGTTATTCTAACCTTTTTATTTTAAATAAATGACTTCTTAAAGTTTACATTTTGTCAAAGAAAGACTCCAAGAAAAACACAACTAAGTTTTGTTATTATAAATAAGCATCTAATGTATATTAGGTAATAAAGAAACTTTCNTCCTTGCATAAACTGAAAAGCTGACATTGTCATTAACAAAGATATGAAAAAACCCAATATGGACCCCTGAGGGACACCACCTGTCACTGATGTCCACTGGGACTCTGAGCCATTGACTGCCACCATCTAGATACAACTGTCCTACCTATTTTTATCCACCTAACAACCCACCCATTGAATCTATCCCTTTCCAGTTTGGAGAGAAGGGTGTTGTGGGGGACTGTGCCAAAGGCCTTACAGAAGCCCAAACAGATGACATGTAGCCCTTCCCTTGTCCACTGACACAGTCACTCCACTATAGAAGGCCACTACGTTGGTCAGTCAGAACTGGCCAGTTGTCTCAAATCACGTCACTGTCCACATGTGCCAAGCTGAGTGCAGATTCTTAAATGTCATAAATGCAAAATACATCCCATTTATTTATCAGCTGTCAGCTAATTAAGCAACTCGGTGTCTAATCTAACATTTACTAGGAGTGTGAAAATACCATGTATTACCAGTAAGAGTGATGTTAAACAAGATGCAGAATGACACTAACAGTTATAAGCAAGACCTGTATGAATTTAATAATAGAATTTATATCAATTATCTTACATATCAACCTTCATTTACCTTATTAAGTTTCAAGATCACAAGTGCTGGTTCTAATTCATTCAGTCATCATGACTATAATCGAAGAAACCAAAAAATAACTTAGGCAGTAATAAGTTAACCATTCACCTTCCTTTGGCTGAGTCATAACAGGTGTTTGTGTCTCCTTTGTATACGTAACGATTTCTCGAGGAGGAAAGTCAACTTGTGTAATTTTGGCCATTCCAAGTTTAACAGGTCCACGTCTAAATAAAATTAATAGAGAAATTTTCAAAAAATTATCAATTATTTCACATTTTGCCTACAATACCCACGTCATCACGACACAGCACTGCTCAGTCAAACTTAAATCCAACAGAAACTTAATTTTGAAGTAGTCACACAATTATGACTCATATTTTATCATTATTATTTAAGATCAAAAGCTATTTATACATCTGAGACAAAAAGAAAGATGTGTATATGTAAACATCTGGACTGTAGGATATAATTTTATATTTTTGCTCCTTGTGTTTGACCAGAGTACTGTCACTGATGTGACACATCCCTGTTTTAAGTGCAATAGATCTGCTTACAAGTCATGTTTGTACAGCAACAGTTCTAGGATTTTAAAGCTTGAAAACCAACTAGTCATCTAGTTTCCTAGTCTTTTAACTTTGCTGCCCCTTTTTCTTCACCTCTAAGATAGTATTTAGAATGCAGAACTGCAAGTCTAACCTGAACTCACACTGACAAGTGATTTATCCGTAACACATTATTCCAGAGTACAATGCTGAAAACCTCTGAGCTTTCTGGCTTTAGTTTATGGAAGATTCTACAAAGGCAGATATAGCTAGCATAAAACTGCAGTATATAATGTACTTCCAAAACCAGAAAAAAAATAATTCAGTCACTGTAGCTTCCTATAAAAGATACTTGCAGTATGTACTGTAGTAATACTGCAATGATCCAACAATTTATCTATATCAAATTTAGTGTCCTATTCCCTGCTCCTCTCCTAACATAAAAGCAGAAGAGCAACCCATTTTAAAAGGTTTTGGTGAGCAGAACCATAATTCTTAGAGCACAAGACAGGTTTTACTAAGTGCTTATAATGAGCTACAGCTTTTGTAAGAAAATATGGGAGCTGCTCTGTTTTTAAATACAGTTATTCTAACCTTTTTATTTTAAATAAATGACTTCTTAAAGTTTACATTTTGTCAAAGAAAGACTCCAAGAAAAACACAACTAAGTTTTGTTATTATAAATAAGCATCTAATGTATATTAGGTAATAAAGAAACTTTCCATTGCAAGCAAACTGTGCTGAGTCTAGAGACAGTGAATTTCTATTACTTACAAAACAGTTTCTTAACAACAACTTGAAGTCTTAAAGAAAAAATAAGTTCTTACACTTATTATCCATAAGCATATGAAAGAGTGAATAAAAGAAATCTATGAAATACCCCAGATCGGAATCAGAGTGGAGCTGAAGAACTGATGGATCAGTATCCCAATGCAGCGTCCTGGTACCCCAGGGTGAACAATCATGCAGCATTAGCAAAAAAGGCCAGAGATTAGTGAAGCAAATACACACTATGAAATTCTAGAGTTACAGCAAGCTTATAGTTATTCCATTATTCACAAGAAACAAGGCAATGCAACATCAGTTACGAGAAACTCAGCAAACACTCAGTGCAATAACACATGCAGTAAATATAAAAGTTAAGAAGCAAATACAGATTTCAGAGCTATTAGCAAAGAATTAAACTATTTTAAAGATTGAAAGTTAAAGATCCGCAAAAAATGCAGCCTTTATGAAACTCAAATAAAAATATTTTACATACTGACAAGAACCATTAAAAACTTGACGTTCTTTTTAAAATCTGTTCAGATTTGTTCATGTCATATGAATACAGATTGGTTAACATATTACAAAGTTGCCCAGAGCAACAAATATGTGGAGGAAACTGTCATATTGGTAAAGGAAATGAGTCAACACATAAGCCTTTTGGTAGCAGGGCAGGAAAGCATTTCCACTGGGATAGAGAACTGCTAGAGTTTCCAAGATGTGACATTGCAGTAATTACAGGTTAAGCACTGCCTTGGGCTTGTAAGTGTCATCTGAGTTAGAGCCAACTCCATTTAAGATACTCAAAATCTCTTAGAAACAGCGGCCTTCATATTAATAATACGTTTCAAAGTCATGTGGAATAACAAAAAGAACGGATCTATTTCAAGTTGCTTTTGTATCAGAAGAAATATGAAGGGGAAAATCAATATTCCCTCTCCATTTTTAGCCTTCATCCCTTCTTCATAAATTTTCATGTAGTCTACTGGCTGCTACTGGGCTTAGGCAGAATTTAAAAAACACACTTGTAAAAGAGATTAACAGATTAATATGCACAGTTTTTTATGACATTCTCAAATGTTATTATATATATGTTTTTTAAAACAATGTTTATGAATAAATAAAGATAATGTCACATTATCATCCCATACATGGCAACTTTGCTATAAAACAGGTGCAGAACTCCTAAAAGCACAGTTGATATGAAAAATGTACACACAATGTCATAAAAGCTCATAAATAGGACTGTGGTATGCACTACCTTGTTCTTGTAGAAAGTATGCATTAGAAGTATTAATCATAGTTTAATTAAGAACTACAAATCCACTGTCTTCGTAGCTAGCAAATCAATTGCATCCTAGGCAGTAACTTCACACCTAAATCTCCAGAACATTTTTGTATCTTTTGTGCATCAGAAAATATATAATTTTAGCCTAAAGGCAATTACTTTGAGCATACTTATTCGTTAGATCTCTGCTATTATTCTTGACCAAAAAGATTTAAGCTTGGAGTTTAATTTGGTGCCTGAGACTTCAAACTGTACATTGCATTTCATGTTGTTCAAACACAATCGAAACCAAACCACCACCCCAACTTTACGTTTCAAAGGGTAGCAGCTACAGACACAAATGCTGCATCCCACAATACTTGTCAAACATTTTCTCAGCTTTTTCAGTCCCATTTGAGAGGACCTTGGGGAAATATAAAAGGCTCCAACTTCTGCACCTGCTTAAGACCTAGCCCTTAATGAGGTAGCTTTCCTGCTTTCAAAGCATTCTTTTCACTTTCAACTGTTGTTACTTCAGTGGTGCCAGAGACAGTCTGTCTGTTGAAACAGCTGAAGTCAACAAGCAGTACAACAAGCAAGAGATACAGCTAAATGTTTCTCAGAGAGATTCTTTTAAAATAATGGTAACATTAAGCAATAAAATTCAATTATAACATATGTGCCAACATGATGGAAAACACTTTCTTTAGTTTTCCAGTTGTCTGTTATGCCTTAAGTTAAATGAATTTATCTACAAGCTTCAGTGAAGTGCCAATTCTTCCACATATGCCTGAACTTCCCTGTATCCAGGCACATTTCTAACGCTTCTTATATACCTAAAAAGTTTTTTCTGCTTTTAAACTAATTCTATGAAGCATCCCCTTTGCCTAAAAGTAAACCAACTGCATTAATTTCTAGTCTTGAATTTATACTCTTAACTGAAGAAAAGAGAAAAAACAGGTCAAAGTAGGAAACAACTCTTCTGCTGATGAAAAGAAAGCAAGACAGATGGAAGTAACAGAAGGAACACAGTCTGAGCACTGTTCTACTAATTACTGAAAGAGTTACTGACAAGATTCAGCATCATAGAAGAGGCTTTCATAACACATCTCATATTGATAGGCGTCCCCTGTGAAACACCAGGTTAAAAGTCAAGCCAAATCACAGAGTCCAACTTTCAGCTTCAAATGTATGGGTACATTTAGAAATGTATGAACTTGTACCAACAGCCTGGGACACAGACACCTGTTTTCTGGAGGAGGGGAAGAGTGTTATCCAGTGGCTGGAGAACAAGGAAGGTAACTCCAAGAGGGACTCTACAATACCTTCAGTTTAGCTGTACATTCACACCTGCACGCCTTAAGGACCACGATCTTGAGACAGATTTAAAGTTTGAAAAGGCATGAAGCTACTGAGCCTTAGGATACGAGTTTTCTCAAGGTTTCATAAGAAAATGCATGCATACAACATTGTGTTACTATGTTTGAAAACATACAATCAAAGAGCACAGTGCACTGATGAGGCAGAAATAAATTCAGTACACAACATGCTGTTCAATTACAGGTATGTGGCCTATACATACTGTGTCATACTGAATTTAAATTAGGTATGAATGAAGTTATTTTCTTTAAAAAAGCCATCATCAAATACTTCTTGTTTTTCTTCCAGATAGTGAATTTAAATATAAAATGATAATGATTTAAAATCATTAAAATCTGCTTTTTATGCAGTTAAGGAACAATTACAATGGTTGTTAATTATCACGAGGGACAAACAAGATCACACCTGGGAACTGTTAAAAAAAAGTTTGGGTTCATATCTGCTGCCTGATGTATTCTCTGTTTTAACTTAACGATTTCTACTTAAAAATAGGCACCATGAAACCACTGTCTAGGTCATTAATATGTTTAATATTTTCAGTTAAGGTTGTACATAGTTATGCAAGCACAGTCCACATGCATATAAGATGGTACTGCAGTCTTTACTAAAAGATGTTTCAAAGCAGTCTAAGTATTCACTCCTTCTGCAAAACAACTACTCACACAAGATCAAAAGTAACTGATAACTGCTGCAGTTACTGTGCTTCAACTAAACTTCATCCACAATGCATATTCAGTAAATTATAAGCACACAAACTTAACTTACTGAGAAAATATCTTACTAATATTAATAGGCAGCTACTGCTCTTCCTCGCAGATTGTGCATGGGAAACAGTAGAAATATCCTTTGGAAGTGGTGTTTCCCACCTTAGCAGCCATATATCATCACTTTGAATATTTAACAGAAATATTTATCTGACTCTCCTTTACAGCAGCACGTCTCAAACCATCATGCACAAAGCAATGGTCAAACAGACGTGGCAACTACGGGCACTGAAAAAAGGCCAAAACAACTCTGGCTGTACTAAGATGAGGTTACATTTTGGCAAAACAAGAGAGATTGCCAGTGCTGTAGTTGTGTTAAACAGATGGCTGTAAAGTGAAATAATGAGAAATAGGGTTCTGAGTAAAGGAAAATTAAAATCAGAAGTAATGCAAAGTTTGTAGACGTTATCTTTTATTAGAGCAACCAGGACTGAGGAAAAAGGGAAATGCACCATCATCCATACACATCCTCCTTTACAAAAAGCTGGGAAGAGCCCAAAAGCCAAGACTTTTCCAGTTTGTTGCTGTCCCAAGACATTCATTTTACCTTAAACTTGCAAGTTTAAACAACTTCACATTAATGCAGTTGCATTTCAAATTTTGAAGTGGAGCACTTCTGCAAAACAGTCACTTATCCTGCACACCGTAACCTCATAGTACTATAATCAAGTAATTAACCTTGACTCCTTCTAAAGTGTAATTATCCAGAATACAAGCACTGAGCAAAGGGACACGACAAGGAAAGTGACGTACCTGGATCCCACAGCACCATCCCCGGAGTCCTGGCTCCCGGCCTCACTTGGCGTACTCACAGATTTGGAAGATGGAGAGGTAGGAGGAGGGACTAAATAGTGAAACAGACAGGTATCCGCTGTTACTACTCGCAGAGGTTGCACAGCTTAGGATGTTTGCAAATTAATTTAAAATGAAGTATTAAAAAAAAAGTGATGGCAAACAAAAAATACATGGATGAAAATGAACAGTAGAAAGAGAGGGGAAAAGACAATGTTAACAATTCATGCTGGACTTTCATGCAGTTGTTTGGCATTTATGCATCTGGGGTATACAAAAAAAACATGGAAGGAAAGACATATAAGAGAAAATGAACTGAAATAATATTTTAAACTGAACTTTTGACAAATGATGACAATGATTTTCAAAGGTTAATTTCCATGCTGCTTAAACATAAAAAGGTAGTTGTTAACACAGCTTTGACATTAGTATTTCTTAAAAACTAGACAATTAATGTGTTAAACTGACAATGTTGTTTCGATATGTATGATCATCAAAATCTGAACCAAAACAGTGGTTTTGTCATGCAGCATGCTGTTATTTTTGTTCTAGTTTGAATCAACTGCACATAAACCTTATGTATTACAATGGAAGTTCTAGTGTTGGTTTTGAGGATGATTTTTTACTTGGCAATAACCAGTCTAGTCCTGCAATATTGAAACTTAAGAGTCAGTTCATTTTCAGCATATAAGTGAACACTGCATTTAACCCTTAAAAAGTAACATGGTTTTTTGAACTTATAAATAATAGTGAATCATATCATGCAATGCGATACAAATACAAAGCTATTTTGCTATTTCTTTCAACTTCTTTTAGAAATAATCAAATTTATTATTTAATGAAACTTAGGGTTTGTACTTAACAATCAGGGGCCTCACATACTTAATTCTTCATCAATATGTTAAACATTCACTGCTTAGCAAACCTTAAAAAAACCCCTTTAATAAACTGAACACAAATTATGTACATAAATTGGTATCTACTCTGTCAGGGGTCAGGCATGGGAAAACTCTGAATTTAGGTCTACAAGACTTCTAGAGAATTTCCTGAAATCACAAGTATATTGTTAATTCTTGCGAATTTTTCCACCCTATCCCAAAACAGAGACATGACTCTGGCTGACAAAAATTCTCCCCTAATTTTACAAAACCTGCAGTGAATTCTTCAATTCTATTAAAAAATTCATCCCTCCTACAGGAAAGACTTCTTTTATAGGTCTAGAGTTATATTTCACTAATTCACACACAGGCTTTATACTTGCATTTACATAAACAGGGTGTATAAGAATATATACGTTCTGATTCAACTCATCGCCACGCATGATTACTTTCCCCAAAGGAAACGCCCCCACAGGCCTTTCCATCGCTGTTTCTGTGCATCAGGAGGGCGCTGACCCTCTGAGGTCGCTGTCCCGCTCACAGGACGCGCGGTCCGCAACCCCAGCGCTGGTGCTGCACCGCCCTCTTGTGGGAAAGCGATTTGCGGGAAAGCCTTCCCGAAACTGAGGTGAATCCCATGGAAAGACCAACAGTCTTAGGAAAAGACCAAATGAAATTTCACCTACCCCAACAGACGATTCAACTGTAATACCTTCTTGAAAGTAATTGTGGTTTGCTAACTTATGGCTTCATGTATAACAAGTACGGTAGACAGCAAACCCACACGGGTCCCATTCCAGAGCTATCCCTCCCTGGCAGCTGACAGGACAGGAATTGTCTTAGGAGTTTTTAATACAATTTTCTATGAAGGAAACTTATGTCAAGCTATCCACCTCCACTAACAATGCGAGCACAAGCTTCCTGCACACCAAGCAGCCCAGCCATGAGCTTCAGTTCAGGGACAGGATCACTGTATGTGCCAGCATCCAGTCAGCGAAAAGGAGACTGTGCCTTAGGCTTGCTAAATGAGAAGTACCAAGTAGGACATACTAGAGCTTGATTGAGGATCCACATCAGATCTGGTTAGCTTGAAAGGGAACAGAGTGAACTGCCTGCAAATCTGTGTCCACTGTGGTTAAGCAGATCTCAGTGGAATTAAACACAACACACAGGGCTGTGCCAGCACCTCCCAGCTCCTCAAGAACAGCTACTGAGACTATGCAGTGACTTGCAGTGAGGACTGACTGTTCTGTGGTTTTTAGATTCTCTCATAGATTTGAAATAAAACAACAGCCATATATATACATTTCTACAAAAGTCTCATCAACTGCCTTAGCAAAACCCCATGCAAGGGAAGTGTTCAACTATTAGTCTGGCAAACAAAATGTGTAGATCAGAACTGATGGCTTAAACAGCTGTGCCAGTGCTAACACAGCCCAAATGCCTTCTCTCAACTACGAGAAGAGTCTGAGTTACCAGAAATGACTGCTGTGGCTGTTCGAATGGGAACAGCTATAATAGCTATATTATATTATATTATATTATATATAGCTATAATATTCCACGTTTGCTTTTCAACCCTTGAGGATTCTGAAAAAGCAATTATGAAAATATAATCACATATATACCATATTCATAAGAAATTATTATTACTTTTTTATTTACAAACCCAGATGAAATGAAGCCTCACCACTGAGGCAAACTGATAAGCTTTAAACTCCTTCAATTTCAGGGCTAGAGACATAACGTGGAATTGAATTATCACACTCTTTGCTGACATCCTTCAGAGCAATGTGTCTATGTAAAGGCAAAAATCAACAGCCAACATGCTAACAAGTCCAAGAGCTGCACAGATATCAGTCATCACCCTTGGCAGTTAATTTTTATACTTAGCCTTACTATTGCAAAGTCAGTCAGATATTTGATATAAAATTACAGTGTAAAAGATGCAGAAAGGAAAAAAGCCAACTCCAAACACAACTATCAACATTAAAATTTGGCACTATGAAAAACAGTAAGGAAAAAAGTACAGAAGAATAATGTGCAGGGAAAAAAGAAAACACATGATATTTATACGTTTCTATATTTAAACTAAAATACTCCAAATAACACACTAAGTGTCAAGTGTGTATTTTATAAATGAGTGTTATATGTACTGAGGCATATCACTTAATGTTTATAACAGATCAGGCTGGACAAACTAGTATAAAAAATAGACATGTATACCCACCGCCTCAAAAGAAAAAGCAGCCAAAATGTTATATAAATACCTCAACTCTAACAAAAACAAATAAACCACCACCACTAGAAAAAAAAAACAAAACCAAACCCCACCAACACAAAACCCCCAGACCACCCCTATCCCCCAAACCCAAACATTTATCTCAAACAAATATTAACGTTCCTACCAACAGGAGACTCAGGTGTCAACCCCATGCTCTGAAGTAATGCTTCAGCTTCTCTTCTCTTCTTTTCAAGATCAGATTCTTCTTGTACAGGAAGAGCTTCTTTCTTCTGGTCAGTCTGGAAGTAATTCAGTAAGTTACAGCATTTAACAGCATTCAACCCTTCATTTACTTTGAGACCTCCTTGTGGCTTTTTGTACTTCTGAAACCTATCATCATGTAAGTTAAATATTTCACTCCAGTGATTCTGATGGTCCTTTCTGTAGATGAAGTAAACAGACAGGAATAACAAAGTCCTGTAACTTTGGTGCTGTCTTTAAAACACACTTATAAACATCCAAAAAGTGTCTGCTTATTTGCCAAAATGACTGACACTCCATAAGATTACTTTTTCAAAATAGCGCCAAGCATTGTAAAATGGAAAGACTCAAAAAATCATATACCTACATATGACAATGTTTTAGAGACACAGTCATGATTTCCAATAAATCTCAGATTGTCACACACTTTAGCAGAGAGAAATACAGAAGACGACGTCAACAAACCAAGTCTAACACACAAATAGCACACACATCCTGAGAGTGCTGACCTGACTTTAAAATTCAGCCTACAGATGGGCCAAAGAGCTTCAGCAGACTGTAGTACATTGTTTGTACAATAATGCTGACAGACAGACAATTCAGACAGACTTCCTGTGGACTGTACTTCAGAAATGAGTTCTTTAACACCATCCCAACTCCTTAAGCAGAGCTTTCATGTAATAGTTTACTGTGATTCAGTTAATGAGTCACATGCACACAAATAGTTTTAGAAATCAGAACTTCATGCTTGTGTAGGATTTAAAAAAGTACAATGAATATCTAACTTATCTTATGGACAACTTATGAGAAAATGAAGTGCTAAATTTGTACTGGCACCATCCATTTAACAGACACTTCCAGAGTAGCATGTAGCAAAGGATTATGTGAACCTACCCATACATTTTGGGCAAGTTACATATGCAAAGTCAAACTTCAAAAGAAAATTATTTCTTACTTCTTTTTTCTTTCTTTCCTCTTCCTTTCTCTTCTTCTCCTCTCTGATCTGAGCTAATCGCTGCTTCTTTCGCTCCAACTCCGCCTTCAGTTCACTTTTGTCAGACATGGCTGCAACACTGATAACACAAATCCCATCACTGGTTGGCTTTTGCTCTGTTTGTTTGGGTTTTTTCGGTTTTTGGGGTTTTTTTAAGACAGCAGCTTTCCTTGAAACAAGCTATGCTTAAAAAAATTACAACAGCTTACCACCTTTTACTTTTTACTGGAAAGTCAGTAATAATAATAATAAAAAAATCACATTCCTATTTCCATTTTTCTTTCCCTTAATGCATTCTCAATACAAAAGGGATTGATTTTAAAACAGAACTGACATGGTGACAGCATCCACTCCTAAGGTAGTTCTGATGGTGTTTGAAGGAACTACTTTGCAGAAACACCAGGCACTGAAGATGGGACTATTTGATCTTGCCATAGGATTCTGTACAGCTACAGAGCCAACTGAGACTGAAAACAGCAAGGAGAGCACCAAGACTGGGCTTACCTTGCTCTTTTCACTTCAACAGCTAAATACTGGCACATTGTAACTTAGCAGAATGTAAAATACACATACCACTGAATGATTCCAAATAAAGACAAATTAAAAGATTTAGTAGGATTACTATAAATTACAAGGCAATGTAAGTACAAGTGTGATGGTCAAAGAAATCTTAAAGATACGTGCGTTATCAATTTTTTTCTCCAAACTTTTCATACACCACTAAGAAATCTGTGGATCTTTTAAAGACCAAAATGCCACACAAAGTTTTGCTGTATAACTCAAATACAGATAAGAAGGTCAACAACAAAAGGTGGAAACCCCCTAACACTTAGAACTTCACAAAGATTTACAACATAGGTATGAAAAACTGTGTGAATGGGCTAAGTGAAGAAAAGCTTCATTTTACTGTTTTTAGGCAAATCTAAGTCAGCAAAGAAAATACAAGAGTAGTTCTACAATAAATGAGGGAACTACAAGTGCTTTCTACACCAAGCTTTACAATGAGGATACAAGATGGTGCATTAGTAATGTAACTACGCACTAATTCAAAATTAAGAACACCTGCAAGTGTTTGCATAGCACACCTAAGCATAGAAAAGGGTGCAAAATGTTGCAAGGTTCATACGTCAACCCCAACATCCTCAGTAGTGTGTGCATTGGGGTACACATACGTATTCCTTCATGTCGCCTGTGAGCATTTAAGTACTAATTAATTATTAAATAAGTACACTATGGTCGTGTTTTTTCAAACGGCCTTCCCGTGTCCCTTTAGCGCAGCGCCAGAAGGCGCTGTCACTGCCCGCCGCCCCCGTCCGCATCTGCGGGGAGAGCGGCCTCGCCCCGCCGGGAGCGGACAGGGCACGGCCCCGGTGCCGCCACGGCCAAAGGCCCAGGCACAGGCCCACGGGGCCCACACCAGGAGCGCGCCCGGTGCGGCGGCAGGTCCCCCGCACACCCCACGGGCCGGCGGCACCTTCGGCCTCTCCCGCTCCGGGAGCCCCGCCCGGGCCGCCCGGGGCCGCACCCTGCGGCCGAGGGACGGAGCGCTCGCTCTGCGGGCGGCAACGGCGCCAGGCGCGGCTTAGCCTGCCCGGGCCCCCCGACCCCGCACCCGCCGCACCCCCCCGGGCCTCCCGCACCTTCCGCGGCCCCCGCAGTCCCCTCCCGCTCCGCTGCGCCCCTCCCGCTCCCCACCCAGGCGCCGGCC
>VWZD01009771.1:711756-752445 GCA_013396695.1 Sakesphorus luctuosus
TGGGACACTCAAAGCCCCGCGCGTCCGCGCCGTCAAGGCGGGCGATCTGAAAGCAATTCACACACGTAAGGAGCACGAACCGACGTGGGGACGGGACGCCTTCCGGGGCCCGGCACCGCGCCCCTCCTGAGGGGCGTGGCTGGAGAGGGCGCCCAGAGAACAGCGACGCCCAGCATGCTCCGCGCGCCGCCGAGCGGGCCTCGGCCACGGGGTTCCCCGGGCGGGAGCGTGGCGTTTCCGCGCGTTGCATGATGGGAGCTGTAGTCTTTTCTGGGGGGCCCTCGGCGGCCGGGACGCGCGGAGAGCGCATGCGCACTGTGCTGCGGTGCGCCGGGGCGGGGCCGCTTCTGGGGAGTGGGCGGGACCCCCGCGCGGGGCTGCGCCCCCCCCGCCGGGCGGGCCCGGGGCCGGCAGGGAACACCCCCCGAACAGCCCACACATCCTACCCCACCCGCGTCAGCGAGCACCCACCTTAGCCCTCCCGCACCAGCCCCCACCGTGTCCGCGGCCGAGCGTGGGACGAGTCGTGCTGATGCGGACACTGGGTGAAGTGCAGGCCAGGAGCAGGGCCGGCCGCCGCAATGCCCTCAGTGCCGCGGGGATAACGGGAGTAAAAGCTGCGAGGGGCACAAGGCCCGCGCAGGGCGGGGGTCGGGCGGTGTCGCTGCCCCGTCCCGGGGACACGCCGCTGTCCGGCTGCAGCAGGGGCCGCACTCGCCTCCTATGGGGACAGCGGCAAACCGGCACCAAGTACTTTTGCTGTGATGTAAAGGAGAGAGAGCACCTGGAATTCTGTAATCCCAAGGACCTGAGTTAGAGTCTCACTACGGACCGTCCCCTGGCAGTTCAATGCCTCCCTGCCATCCCATCCCGTCAGATCTCAGAAGCCAAGCAGGGATTCCTTGCTTCTGATATTTTGTTCTTACCATCAAGTAATATTTATTCCACTGTAACAGTTAAATTTTAATCTTCTTCACATTGCTGTGAGAATTAGTTGAGTCCCTGGTCACACCATCAGCCAGTTCTGTTCAGTAAAGACTGGTGTCATGGAGTCATTTTACTGCTAACAGAAATGTAAGTAAAGATAGAATTTGTTCTTTTCCTGTATCTTTAGTTAGAAACTTGCTGGTGTGGTGGAAGAAGCTCTGAAAAATTACATGGAGCTAAATTATAAAGCAAACACAAACACGATATTTAATATAAATTTTTTCTTCGACTATCTTCTACTTTTTTACTTAAATATTTAACATGAGTTGCAAGGCAGTAGAGTTGAAAATGCATTTGCTACCAGCAGAACCCAGGCTCCTATGTGTGTGTACAAAGCACCTGAGCAGAAAGGAGATGGCATAGTAAATCACCTGTAGCAATTACTGCTACAGTAACTGTGATGTTTGAACCTTATATAATTGTGAATGTTTATAATTGTGTTTCTTGTGGATCTTGCAACAGATTTTGTGCAAGAGAACTTCCGTTTCAAAAACCTGATTGTCAGTGTTGGTTGCAACTAAACTGTATTCCAATTTGATTCAGGTTTTTGTTAAAGTTAAAAAATGTTAAAATCAGTCACTGAGAAACTGCAAAAATTGTGTGGTCCTATGAAGAAATAAATAGAAAAAGTTTTACATTCAAACAATGTACAATGTCCATAAGCATGATTTGGATAGCTAAACACATCTACTTACTGGTTTAAGACTAATTTTAGTTTAACACTTTATTCTCCAAACAAATAGGATTTCCTTTTTTTTATTCATACATAGGTTTTCTAAACAAACACATCATATCATCTTAATTTGTTTGCTGATTATTTTTTTAAATCAGAATTAATTTTTTTCTTTCTACTTTGCTTGATCTAAATTTGGTGACATTGATATCCTGTTATTTAATCTATTTGACATGTCGTTTGTTTTATGTTTTTGTGATGTAGTCTGATCTATGCAAGTAGTCTATTTTAAAAAATAGCACATTTTGAACAAAAAGAATCTGCTTATGTTTGGATGGTACATCTTTCAGTGCCCTTGACTACATTAGTGCGTGTGTTTTCAGACAGAAACAGAGAAAAAAACTGCAAAAGGCCTTCTCGAAGGCTTGTAAATTAATATATAGGTGAATTTGTAGAGACCTAAATCAATGTACATTCTCCTCATGACACCTGATTTTGAGACTCAAGAAAACCATAAGAATGACACAAATTCTGCTAGACATCAGATGAGCTGTTGCTGGCAGTTCTTTGGAGGCTGAGAGAATTTTCAGCCAATAAAGTCTATTTTGCTGGTATGTGTGTGTATAAGTGGATATGCAATTCTTTATTCAATAAGTGATTTTAGCCATAGGCATCATCACCATGGGGTTTGATGGCTGTTAGTATTCAGTTTTCTGTTAAGTCAAATCTGTTAGTTTCTGACAGAAAAGGTTTTATGAGATATGAACCTGTTTCTCTTAGAGAAAGCAGTTTGTGGGTTTGCTTTGTTAAATTTGCTACTGTGACCTCTTCCATCTGGATATTTTGAACAGGAGGTTAGACAACAATTGCATGGTAAAGAACACTTATTCTGCTAAAGCAGATTGGACTCGGATGTCCTTTTCAAGTGTGTGTTCTGAGAGTGCTGTGAGTACAGAAAGAAAAACCAACCAACTAATATAATTCTTCTCATGGAACATCTTCTTGTGAAATGGCAATCTGGGCCCTTATGTGGCTTTGGAAGTTCACAGTCAAAATCTGCTACTCTGCAAAAAAGATAAACCATTTGAAAAAATTCAATTCTTCAATTACATTTTGCTTGCAGAAAGAAACATAATAATTAAATTTAATTTTATTATAATATTAAATATCTGTTTATAGTTGGAGACGTGTTTATTTTGAAGTAAATAGAACATGTTCAGATATTCTTCCAGAAAAAATCTACATGAATAATTTGGCAGTTTTTGCTCTGTATAACATATACAAAGCACCATCTAACCTGTTAAATCTCTTTTTATAGTGCTATGATAAAAAATAAACAGCACCATTTTCGGTAGTATTGTGTGTGCCACTAGTGCTGGCAAGGTCTAACACATTTACAGATCTGTTTGTAGGAGCAAAATGTATTTACAGCTTGTTTCAAAGTCAGTGGAAGTATGTGATATTTAAGCAATATTGTCATTAATCAGGCAAATTATTTTTAAGTTCACTGTAGCTGTAGAGAATTATGTCTTTTCATGCTATTCAGTACCCCTAAGATGGCTGCAGTTCAGGAGTGAGACAAAAATCCATTAAAGTGACTGGCTTAAATTCATTGTATATGTCCTCAGACAGCTACTGATCAGCTGTTATGATTTATTTATGACAGCCATTTAGAGTCTAAAAGAAAGCAAAAATATAGATCCGTGAGATTTTATAATTTTCCAGGTTTCATTTTTACGTTTCCTGGTAAGTGTAGCATTTTGTAGCATTTCTTTCTCTGAGAGAAAAACACTTGTGGGTGGTACATAGAACAATTCATCTTAAAAGGACTGTTTTTGCAGCTCTTGTCCTTGCTGGGAAATTGTGGGGGAAATGACTTCAGTCATGTCTTTTTCACCTTGGTATCAGAGGAGGAAAAGTGGTGCTTTGCCACCAGAAGTCCTTGCCACTCGTTCCTAGGTTACAGACGTAGCTTTATTTCGCTTAGTCTTGGTTGCTTAATGCGTCAGATCAGCCACATTTATAGCGATATTTCTTGCTGCTAAAGCTGTGTGGTATTTGAGAGGAAGCCTTTTGAATGGGAGGCACCATATGTAGTTTGAATGTTATTAAATTCATATCTGCATGGCATAGATCATAACTTTGTTACTAACAAGGAAATCAGTGACAGAATTGTATCTGTTTGGTTTCTGAGCTTTTCACCTGCCACATTTCAGAAGGTGACAGTTACCCTTGTGGTGCAGGTATAAAGTGAGGGTGACAAATACTGCCTGGAGTTTTACGGCAGATAATTCCAAATCAGTCACAAATACTCAAGTGATGGTTAAAAATTGCCCTTCTGTCTCCTAGTTCCATGATCAGTTCAGAAGAACATAATAGTTTTCTTGGATATCAAATAATATTTAGGAGGAAGAATTTTAAATGACTGCAAACTCTAAATTTGTGAAGTTAAAAGATTGCCTCCATAGGGTGGAAAATTCTATGGGCCACTGTTTGAACTTGTGAAATGTACTAGAGCAGATTTCATATTTGTTTCCATTGAGAAGGCAAATTACTTTTCATAGAGAAGGATCAAAAGCATCAGAGTGGATGTGGTATGTTAATAACAGGAGGTGGGATGGTGAGAGTGGAACTGATGGGACACTTACGGTTCAAGGAATTCAGCACTTTTCATTATGCTGGAAAAGATGCAAATGATGTCACCCTCGCCTCCTAGTGCAAAGTTATCAGACAGATACCACTAAGTGATATTTCTGCCATTAAAATGACTGGAATGTTATTTCCTTCTATTTATTTCTGTTGGAAATCTTGCACTATCTTACTGCCAATGAAACCAAAATCCACATATAATGGTGTAAGAAACAAAGATTTGGTTGTAGTTTCAATGCCGGATTATTGCCATTCTGTCTCAAAGCTAATTGAAATCCAAGATGTTTGTATCAAAGCTGCAATAAGACACTGACAAATACCTTTCTGCCCCACTGGAAATGTAATCTTTCTATTGAACACTCTGTCTTGGAAAACTCCATCTGCAATAGGAATAAGCATTTTGCATTTGAATCAAGAAGGTCACTACTTTGGATCAAATGATACAGTGTACACTCCACTTGCCTTTAGGTGACATTGATCCTTTACTGCCTTGAACATGACTGTGAATCTTCTCCACCTAATTATCCTATTGTTTCATCTCTATGGATTTGGAATGCTTTTGTGATCCTTGCATCTATCAGCGAGACATTTCTCTGAAAGGCCACTTATTCCCTATGTGGGAATGCTTCTGAAATATTCACTTTTCTTTTTAAAATAAAACAAAATAAGATCACAGTGTTTCATTTATTGAAAGAATTGAATATTTCATAACATTTTCCTCACTTGCAGCCATAAAGCAATAGTTCTATGTATAGTTACTGAAACTTGTTTGAGTAGATTTCTAAACACCTGGAGACTAAAGTAGCTATTCAATGTTTTGGTTGTTTTACTCATAAATAATGCCATTGACTTCAGTGAAGAGAGGCAGTTGCAGGGTATTCACTCTAAGTGCTAAAACTTTCATTATTCTTGGAAATGTAACTTGGTTTGGGTTTGGTTTTGGGGGACTTTTTTGTAATATAAGGTAGATTGTACTGAGTGTATGCACAAAATCATTACTGTTTCTTCTTTTGTTTTGACATGAATATCTGCTCTCAATGTTTTCACTTCACATGTGTAGATTGTTGTATAAAAAATGGAAAGAATCTCTAGCTATGGAAGGGGTAATGTGAAAGGCATAAATAGCAGCCAGCCTCTGCAGGTATGAACCTGTTCTTGTTTAAATCAATGGAAATTTCACTGCCAACTGCAGCAAATGCAGGATCAAGTCATCAGCTCTTTCTCTAAATCAATTAGATGCATTCTTAATAGGCTTTCATGCCTTTGAAAATCTATCTCTAAATTACTGATGGAAACCAATCAACTAGATCTTGGAGTTCATTTTATTAAGATAAGTTCCACAGTATTGTGTAAAATGAAAGGACATGCTTAAATTTACTGGCTTTTTATTTATCCAGAAACATTAAGGTACATCTGGGTTTGTCAAAGCACCGTGTTTTATTTGCTGAAACATGTAGGACTCAACAGAATGCTGATGTGACTCTGTGTATTTTGAATTGTTTCTGCACTGGGAGGAATAGTGCTGGTACTAGGAAGCTGAGTGGTGAGAAATTACTCTGTCAGGCCTTGGAATGAAATACATTTTAAATAGACTTTTTATACTGTACTGTAGCAATTGAAAATTCTGATTCAGTGTCTGCTAAGAAAATATTGGTAATACTTTTTGAATTTTCTTAACCAACTAAAGTTTAGTAACAGTGGATAACCAAAAATAGAATTATTAAGGAAGATTAAGCAATATTTGATGCAAAAAACTGTGGCTTGTTCTGATTTGTTTCTGTTTTGAATCTTTCATTGATCACAGGAGATGCAGTGGTGGCTGAAGGATACATGTCCCAAGCTGCCAGGTGGTACAGCATAAGCTTTACATAAAGGTAATTTTTCCATTTCTCCCATCTTCATTTGCTGTCTTTAGGTGCAAAACCTGTTTCCTTAAACTGCATTATTTATATATATATATGTGTGTGTGTATATGTGACTATGAGGTCCCAAAATGTCATGTTATATATTATGCCAGACTGTGCTCTATTTACCCAGAGAACAGCATATTCTTTTGAAATCTTAATTAGTTATATAGCTTTTATAGATTTAAAATGACAGCAATAACATCTATTTTATGTAATTAAGCTATATTTTGAGATATTAGACAATCTATTCATTCTTCTAATATAAACTAAAATTATGTAATGGAAGTAATGTATTAATACATGCACGTAGTATGTATGGTAACTTANGGAGGATAAAAGTAAGAACTATTGCATTTTGTAAATATTTAATAAAACCAATTGTATCTATATATTTGAAGGCCTGATCCTCAAAAACTACTGAGTACATTCTCTTCCTACTAAAAATGGTAAAAATGTAACTGTGTACTTGCTTTGAAAAGTTATTTTAAGCCAATGAAAAGAAGGTCATAGAAGAAAAGTACCAGGTAAGTGTAATAGTACCAGCTTATACAGGAGCTCATTCTGGCAAATACAAATAAGCATTGCAAAGCCAGATGTAGCCAGTATGGAGTACAGAAATGTATCCAAGTGAGTAAGCATCAAATGAAGGATTATTCCTACTTGTGGAGAATCTGTTCCAGCAAGAAACTGAACCATGGACTAGAGCATCTGAAACTTGTAAGACTCCCTAGACAGCTAAAAGGGAATTTGCAGATTCTGTCATCACTATGCCAAAGATCTCTGCACTGTACTGTAGTGCACAAAAGTAAATCTTCCTAAGATTTCTCTTTTTAAAGACTTTCAGAATACTAATCAAACCTAGATGTTATGAGTTTTTAAAACTACAGCTAGGTTCTCTTTGCTGTTGCTTTGTGGGTGAAAGCAGGCAAGAAGTTCTGACGTTCTAAAGGTTCTAAAGTAAGAGCAAAAATATTGAGATGTTCTGAAATGGCTTGAAAGGTAAATAGAAGGTTCTAAAATGTTACCAAATGTGCAGGCTAGCCACAGAAAAAGAGAAATTATAAGCATTTAAAGCAAAATATTTTATTCCATATTTAACTTGAATTTGAAAGAGACTGTCCAAAGCAAATAACAGAAAGACAACCAGATGTGCAAAACTGTGTCAGGAGACTGGGGAAACGTGAAGGACAAAACTTCTGAGACTGCAGAATAAAGATATTAGGTATAAATTAGAACTGATTTTGTACTGAAGGATCTGCCAAAATGGTGATGCTGGAATGCACTGGTGCAGGAACATCCTATGTATGTCGCATATATCTCAAACAACTTCTGGAACATCATGCTAGACCACTCCAGAGCAAAGAAGTTATCCATGGATATCAGTTGAAGAGAGAAAAGATTTTTATATCCCTTTGTTAATATGATGTAGTAAATAAAAAGGACTGCTGAACAAGAGAGTGACAAACTGGATACTCTCTAGATTTTTGAGTGTATGAGCTAAAATGAGTGCCAAGAATGATTATGACCTCAACAGTTAATTATGGATGTTCAACGGTTCTAAAAATACTATCCTAACACATCTCAAGTAGACACACGTAAATGGACACTTACAAAGTCAATAGTCTCCTTAAAAACTGTGATGAAAAGCACAACTGTCTTTTACTTGGACACCTATTTTGTTCGGAAAAAGATCCCATTATGAGATTCTGTCTCTGACCTCAAGAGAGAATGCAATCTGTAGAATCGATACTATGAAAGACTTTACAATTTTACTGGTTTTTTTTAACTTTGTGTTTTGTTTCTCCTGCCACACATTCAGATGGTAGGCTTACTATAGTGTGTTATACTTCTGATATCATCAGGAAACCTGTGATATCTTTTTTTTTTTAATTTAGAAACACCTTGTCTCAGTTCTCTCTTAAACACTGTTTGCTGATTTGTTTGGCAAGCCTTCCTAACTTGATTTTGATGTGATCCTGTGTACAGCTGCATAAAGATAGTGGATTAGGGTCTATTACACACAAAACTCTTCTGAAGAATCAAGGGATTTTAACAGATAATCCCAGCAACCAGACAATCCACAACCCCAGGTGGCATGGGTTGGTTTTGGGGGTTTGAAATGTCTTAGTGCAGGGGAGGTAAAGAAAGGGGTTTAGAAGAGAGGTGCAGGAGGAAGGGGTAATAGAAGCAATAAATCCAGCAGATACTAGCAGGCCCTTGGGGCTCAGCATTTACAAATAGTTCCACCTTTTACATTCCATGGGAGCAAATGTGCTGGCCTTGGCTTAGGGCTGCCCCCTGACAACTGACCAGGCTTGCACTCAGAGGGCTATTTAAATGCTCACTGGCATGGAACCTACCCTGCATACACTGTACTCTATGGTAATCTCTGGCCTGCCATTGGTCCGCATGCCACCTGGGGGTGTGGCCACACACCTGGCCTCCCGATTGGTCAGAATGCCACCTGGGGGCATGGCCCCGCACACCCTGCACCCACTCAGCACACACCGCGGCCTCATCAGCAAAGCAAGCCCAAGCCTTGCTTTGCAACAGGCTGCTGGGGAGCCCAAAGCTGCATACGCACACTGTTGCCTTGTGGAGCAGTCCTGACAGAGGGTGGGGCTGCCGGCCCATGCTCACAGGCCGGCATCCAGACCCTCCTGGCAGCAGGCTGTGGGGCTGGGGCCCACTGCTGATGGGCTGTAGGGCCAAAGCCTGCCTGTGCCAGGCTGTGGGGTTGGGTGGAAATATAACTTTTTCTTTCAGCTATCAAGGAAACTTTTATCGTTTTTAATTAAAAATTTTACATGAAATATTTGTATAGAGCATCCCTGCAAAGTACTGAGTGACCTCAAATTCCATAGGTCTTAGCATCTGTGGGAGAAATCAGAGCTGGAAAAGTGTGAAGATTACCAGAAAGTTTATGTGTTAACCACTAAATTCTTCTGTCTGGTATACTTTTTGACTTAGTCATAACCCACAAGATCAGTCAGAGCAATATTTATTCTCAATCTTGTTAATTTTTCATGGATGTAATAGATACAGGCATTAAATTAAGAAGTGATATGGGAAACATTTTCCAAGTATATGATTTTCCCATTATGATGTCATTCATGCTCTCATTTTTAAAATGAGGACTAAGCATGAACCAATACAATAGAATACATTTGGGGCATACTGCAATTTAAACTCATATGCAGAGAACTTGAGCATCTTTGAGCAAGCCATACTTAAAATAACCCCCCAACCTATTTATTTATCAACCTAACTATGAGCATGACCTGCCCTGGTGGGAGGGAAGGGATTTGGCAGTGTAATAGTATTTTTATTCTTTGTTTTTTTCTTTACATAGTTGATCTTTGGCCTGCATCATCGAATTTGAGGTTTTGTTTTCTGGCTGCTTCAGTATTGATCCTCAAATCAGATTTATCTGCATTACTGCTGTGTGTCATTGTGGATTCTACTTCTGTGCCTTCAGGAGTCTCTCCAATGGGCCGCAGAACTTTAGTGTGCTCTTCTCGTGGGCGCTTCCAATGGGGCCTGCTTGCCACCCACAAAATAAGTGAACCAAATATGACAAGCAGAAGACCAAGACAGTTGACCAAAGTTGCTTCTGGTGGGAATGCACTGTATGCAGGATTTTTCCTTTGAAAGGGGAAAAAGAAAGAAAAGGTCAGCAAATATTGTTTTAAAGACAATCCTAGTCTAAACCCAGCAGTATTCTGGGTAGTCCCAGGTAGTCTTTCTGAAACAAAACCCGCCCAATATCCCAGTACCAGATTCTTATTATTCTGTGCAAATGGAAGTATAGTTTCTAATGAATAACCTTACAAAACAAGTGCAAAACATACTTACAATGAAAATATAAGCTTTTCTGTGATTCCCATGAGAGCAGTTGCAATCACTATTGCAAAGATGGTAAGACCCGAATAAACATGTATTGGCATGAGAGCTGCTCGGAGATAAACTGGAGCAAAAGGGAGCAGGAAGACAGCAAAACCCAAGAAAAGCTAAACACAAAACAGATTCATAGTTAAGGCAATACAGAAAACAAACTGCACTTCTCAAGCAGAATAAAAAGAATCATAAAAATTCCATTGGCAAATGTCTTCAGGTAAAAATTTGAAAAGAAGTTGTGTTTGTATTTTTGAATGCGTTTCCCTTCAAAATCAAAGCAAAATTCTGGATTCGTATTTGGGAAGCAGACATTAAATATTTTAAAAATATTCCTACCTAATACCAGTGTCCAAACTTAATGGTAATGCTAAAACTGCAACCAAACTAAGTAGTTAAAACACAAGTTTTCAGTGTCACTAATACAGTAATGTATTAAAGGTGTAAGTAGCTACTTTTTAAAGTTTCTTTAAGTCCTATTCTCTGCTCCTGTTACACATAAATGAAGATCAGAAGGCAGTCTAGCCTTCTGACTTGAGTGGGTTAAATAATTTTACCTTGTTAGAGTTTTCATTAAAATAAAGTATGTATTTTCAGAAGGGCAAGGGTCTCTCCATATATAAATCAGATGGCATTTACAGAGTGAAGATGTGTATGGGTGGTGTCAAGTTATTCAAAGGACATTAGTCCTCCCAGTAGCCCTAATTTTGTGATGGAAAATAGCCCATCATGTCACATGGTTGCAGTCACAGGCTTGCCCAGACATATGGCAAGGGTTGCATCTCCTCTCTAGTTTGTTTTACCGTTACTCACTTCTGCTGCTAAATTAGAAATAGTGCAGGAATTTGTATTTCCTCTTGCTTTAACTTCCAGTCTTATCCTTGTTTTGTCTTTCCATGATGGATTAAAGAGCCTGATACTTTCTCCCTGGAAAGCTTTTTAGTACACCACAATCAAATAATCTCTTAACCTTCCTTAGATGTGCTAAACAGTTAGAGGTTTTTAAATCTTGCACTGGAAGATAAGTTTTTCCAACTTTCAAATTACTTTCCCAGATTTTTTTGCCTGGTCATTCTTTTTATATTTTTTAAAAAAATAAAGATTCCATAATATTTCATATTAGTTTTGCTAATGCCATATTTTTCTTGTTGTCACAGCTTTGGGACACTCATTTTGAGCTTCATGTCATTTTTGAGTACTTCTTTCCAGAGACATTGTTTTCTCAGACACAGTTTCCATTTTAAATTTCTGCCCTATTAAATTTATGTCTGTGTGCTCTACTGTATTAACAGACATTTGGCATAAATACAGTAACTTACACTGGTGTTCCTGGAGGCAGAGTATTATGTGAGCGTAAGACTGACCTGCCATTTCTGGCCAATGCCAGGTGTCTTCTCTATTAACAGAGATACTACTTTATGACTATTTTTCATAGTGCTCAGGCACTTAAGGCACCTCAGTCTCTGACTGGACACTTACATCCCAGTTTAGAGGAACTAACACCACTGATGAGATGAGCAACACATTAAGTGCCATTGATCCTGTTTACAGTAGCAAAATGGAAAGTAGAATGAAGACTTTATTCACAGTTGTTTATTTAACCATTATCAAAAATGCTGATACTCAGCACAGTGGTGGCACAGATTTCCCTGAGATAGCTACATTATTAGGACAAGAAATATCTTAGCATTGTTCCTTCTTATTAATTCATATTCATTCTTATTAACTTGTTCAACTATAGGGAATATACCCAACAATGCTGCAATATGCCTTCTATTTTTCTAAGTGTTAAGAACACTATTACAGCACTATATCCTGTACCTCTAAAGTGAAGAAGTCCAGAGCTCAAATCCCTCAGCTAAGAATTTTCTGTGCTTGATCACACATAATGAAGTATTTTTTAATTTTAGTATTTTGGCAAAAAAAATATTTGAAGGAACAACATAAATTTCCATAGTGTAATAACACAATCTAGAGTGTTAAGACTGTATATGCAGAAACATCACACCTGTATGTGTACTGCACATGTCAGGGCATGCCTGCTCCTCTTCTATGCCAAATGCAAAGCATACTAAGTTAGCTCATTGTACATCATGGTTACACTAAAAGCATGTCCATGAACATGTATCAAAGTTTTGCTGATTCAGGAAAACTGGTTAACCAGTAGTAGCTCATTCAGATATCAAATGCTTTAAATCTTTACTGCTCCCTGCAGCACTTGTTCTGCTGATTAACAAAAGCCTTGAGGCCAAGAAGGGACTACTTAAAATTATGACATCTGAAAAAAAAAAAAGCAGTTACTTCATTTGAGACTTCCTTAATAAAAGTTCTAACTGTATTTAAATATGCTTCCAGAAAAACCAAATAACTTGCTTTAACTTCAGGAGTTAATAGAGCTTAGAAACACACTACTGTGTAACTGTATAGTAAATAAATGGTTACTATCCCAGCAAATAAACAAAACATGCTTTAAAATGCATTTTTCTTCACAATCAAGGACTCAGTATTTGCACACTTACATGTTAATTTTCCAAATCATAAAGTGTAAAATGGCTATCTCAGTAGTTACAATGTACTAGTGAGGGCCGTTTGTGCCTAAATTACTAAAAACATCCTTCAAATTTACAATCTGTTTATCTATACAGTTAGATTCTGACCTGGAGAGAATAAAATATAACAGCAGCCAGGCCAATCCAGCTGTGCAGACTGTACATGTTAGGAATGTTCTTGGCATTGTGGAATTCAAACACGGCTACCATAGAAACAATTGCAAGAATCAGAGCTATGGTATTTAATCCAGCGTGTATGAACTTCATTAGGAGTTTGCTGCACTTCCAGGTCCAGGGCAATCTGTAAACAATAATAGCTGCAGAAAGAACAGAAACAAAATTTTATGCCTTATAACTTCTCTCAGATGTTAATAATTATGCATAATTCACATAGCTCCATTGTAAATTTCAGCAAAATCCAATCTTTAATCCTCTAAAAAAGTCTATTTAAAGGCTTTTTCTCATGCACATAGCATAGCATATTCCAAATATAAAACTGAGGCTTAAATGTAACTTTTAAAGAGACTTTTTCCTAATTAAAAAAAACAAACTTAAGCATGTGTCAATAAAAACCAAACCAGTAAACAGCTTGGTGTCATCCTATCCTCAGTAAATTGATCTAGCAGGGATTCTGCATAAGACTGATTTTTCTGCTACTAGTCAGATTGGAGGAATAGAGTCTGACTCTTACATTGAGAAGACTGCATTTGTTGAGAAAGTGTCAGATTATTTTCCAGGATATCTTCTCTTTGCCAGCTTTGGATAATACTGTTCTCTAATTGCATAGATATTTATATGACTGTCTGTTGCACTGATATTAAATGGGAAATGCTCTTCAGCATAAAGGAATCAAAATCTGTTAACAGACAAACACATCTGGCAAATACAACTCTTCTGCCACTGTTGCATGAATGTAGGGGGGGGTTGCCTATACTTGGATTAGTAAGTAGCAGACAGTGTTTCATACAGTCTGAACAAAGCAATATCCTGTGATCTAAAACCAGAGGGTCCATAAGAATAACTTAGCCTAGAGCTGCTTGCCAAGTTTTTTTCAAGATCCCCACTGCCCCTTCCCTGCTACAACTGTCCCCTGCCTCTCACATGACACAGGTGCTTTCCACAGGGAACACAAACAGGCCAGAGCAGATCACTGAAGTCCCAGGCATGTCTGATTACAAACCAGGTAGTAATTCTGGATATGTGACAGCACATAAGTATATTCAGGTAAGACAGGACAAGTATTTATAAGGACAACTGATCACTTGACCAATAACAGCTAATGCCCACATCCACAACATGGCTGAGTGAAAAGACCAAGCTCCATTCAATGATTCAGCACACACTCATTTAAGATTTCTGTTTATGGAAGTACATTGAAATCTTTATATATAATTAGCTATACTAAAGCAAAAGAATAATAACGTATTCAGGTTTTTAAAAACTTCATGTTCCAAACATTAAGGAATAGAAAACTATTACCTGATAAATGATTAGGAGTTTTCTGAAGTGATTCTTATATGCCTTACTCACTAGTTCTCCCTAACCCTAGCTTTTTAGGCAAAAAGCATAATTATGGAGAAAAAATGGAGTATTCTTTCTGTATGTTCTGATGAATAGCAATAATAATAAATGACAAATTAATTTCCAAGTTCTGCTTACCCTTTTTTCTAACTTGGATGCATGACAGTAAATACAGTACTGCACTAAATAATTCACAAAGGAAACTCTGTTCATGAGTCAAATTTCCAGCCTATGATCAGTTTTTAAATCAATGTATGCTTTTACACACTGTGTGAAAATACAATCCTGGAATGAAAGTGCTCCTTAGAATATTTAAATATATACAGCACTTAGACAGTTCTCAGCTTTCTACTTTAAAAAGCAACAGTAGTAAATCCTACAAAATCAGGAAGACAGAAGCTTTGTTTTTAAGAAGTTTTTACTGTCTTACATAAGTATGACTCAGCACACCAAGCTTATGATTATTTCCAACAATTTCCCAAATTTATAGGATAATGTTAGAATCATAGAATCCTAGAACCATAAAGGTTGTAAAAGACCTCTCAGATCATTGAGTTCCACCACTAACCTATCGCTGCCAGGTTCACACTAAACCATATCCCTGATCAGCGTACTTAGATGTTTTTTGAAAAATTCCAGGGACAGTGATTCCACCACTTCACTGGGCAGCCAGCTCCAATACCTGACCACCCTTTCAGTGAAGAAATTTTTCCAAGTATCCAATCTAAATGGCACTGGTGCAACTGGCCATTTTCTCTTGTTCCATTGCTTGTTACCTGGTAGGTAAGATCGAACCCCACTCGCTACAACCTCCTTTCAAGTAGCTGTAGAGAATGATCAGGTCCTCCCCAAGCCTCCTTTTCTCCAGGCTAAACTACCCCAGCTCCCTCAGATGCTGCTTGTCAGACTTTTGCTCCAGACCCTTTACCAGCCTTGTTGCCCTTGTCTGGACCTGCTCCAGCAACTCAATGTCTGTCTTGTACTGAGGAGCCCAGAAATGGACACAGCACTCGAGGTGCAGCCTTTCCAGTGCTGAGTACAGGGAGACCATCACTGCCCAGGTCCTGCTGGCCACACTATTCCTGATACAGGCCAGGATTCTGTTGGCCTTCTTGGCCACCTGGATGCACTGCTGGCTCATGTTCATCTGGCTGCCAATAATATCCTGCATTAGACTATCATTAATCAACTTAGTACTAATGGTTTCAAATTTTGTAAAGCAGGTGTGTCTAAGGCCCCAAACAAGCCTCAACGTCCCACGAGGATATTCCCAGTAAATCCACCTTACCGTATGGCCCACAGTATAGTCAATCATTTATCCGAAGTGCAGCACACTACTGGACTCTGTATGTCTTAAAGAAAACTTGATGAGCATAGGTCCTGGTCTTAGTTCCCAGTCTTTGATCTCACAGGGTCAAGTGTGGGCTAAAATTTTTGTATAATATTCTTCTGTTGTCATCTAGTTGATTTAACTTCAAAAGTCACTATCAAACTCTCTAGTCCCTTGTCCACGTAGTCTCAGATCTCCATCTGGGCCTTGAATTTTTAGGGCTGTTTCCCATAAACAGTAGGATAGAAAACCAGGGAATACAGACTAATGGTCTGGACACTTGTTAACAGTACCATGCATTGGCATGTTACATGCCACAGCCCAGAACACACGAATGAGGGTACGATTTGTTTTAATCCTCTGTGAGGGCTATGTGTGAAGTTACATATTGCAACTTCAGCAGACCTGACTTTATCCCTGAGAAAAGACACAGTCCTATTTCCCCATCATCTCTTCCGTGTGCTTTTCCCTGCCTTTCTCAGAACTAGGGCTTTTCTGACCTGCAGGAGGAAACAAGATGATCTGGAGAACAAAGGGGAGAGAAGGAAGATTTGTCTTTCAATGGTACAAGCTCTTAACAACCTACTCAGATGTGATATGTAATTTCATCTCAAAATTAAAAAAGCCTGGGTTAAAAGCACATACATGGTTACAGAATTTTTAGTGGGGACATGGTAAAGCAGCCTTGCGAACAACTTTCTCTAGGTACAGCATCTCTGGTATTGCTAAGAGATTTGACAGCCTAGGCATCCTAGACTGAACTTTTTCACTCCTATTTTGAGCTGTGATTTTAAAACACATCACACAGGGCAGAGTGATCTTGCAAGATCTTTATATGGCATGGGACACCAGTTCTTTGACAAACATCCAAGGCAGAATTTTAGAGTTAGCTTTTTAGTATTTCTGGCATGTGCTTCATGTGCTGTAGGGAAGTGTCATGGTTTACTCATGAGATGCCTTCTACCTTAGAAGGTACACAGAATGGCTCTGATTGCATTGGGGCTGCACTGCACAGCACCTCACAGCTGTCAGAAAGGAATGGTCCTCTTCACTCCTCCTCTTTCCTCTTCTGCTCCTTCTTGGCTGATCCTGTTGCTTACATTTGTAAAGTTCTGAATGCCCACTTTAACACCAGAATCAAAAAGTGCATATTTATGATTTCAGTGGGACTTAAACTAATCTCATCAAGAGAGTGGCACCTTCACGAGTTTCCTCTGATGAGACCCTTCCAGGTCACCAGTCATTTTCCCTTCCAGTTCTAGAGAGTTCTGCAGCCCATTGGATGTTAGCATTTAACTATCTTTCTTTTGAGCAAATGTTTTGTTATGTCTGAAGCAAAAGTAACCATGTGTGTCAGATAATCCAGAGCAAGCATTATCCTTAACTGTGATTTCAAGATGAAAGACCGTGCTTGCTTTAAAATAGATTTACACTCCTCCTTGCTCTTGCACACTGTTCACTATCTCCCTTCTCCCATCTGTGGCAGTTGAGAGACCACTCAGGCAATTCAACTTTTTATTTGAGTAAAAAGTGTACTTGATGTGTATGTGTGTGTGTTTGTTAATTTTCTGCTAGTTGAGTTAATTCAATTTATGTGTCTGGCAAGGGCCAGCTGTCTGATAATGGCCACAGCTGGCACAAGCAAACAGGTATGAAGATGAAGTCTGAGTCAAGGAGAGAGCTGAAAGGGAGAAGTAGAGGAAAAGGGAGAAATATTTCAGCCATAGCAAGCTGTTAGACTGTCTCACCCTCCTAGGTGATTTCATCCATACAGATGAAGTCTAATTGACTCTATAAAACCACCTGGAGATGTGGCAGACCTGGATTTTTCCTTCTCTTTTCTGTGTAAGCATTTCTGTTGTGTTCCTTTATTAATATACTGCTGATGTTAGGCTACACCCTCGTGTTTTAAGACTGTTTAAAATACAAATTATATGATATTTATAAATCATATATGATTAGGAATATTAATGTTCCAAGCACCTTCAAAGATTTACAGTGTCAACCTACAACTTTATTGTATAGAGCTTACATGTGACTCATAAGCACTAGAAAACTGATCTGAGGATGGGAGACAAAGACTACCCCACCCTTCTAGTTCTGACTCACTCTATTCAATCTTCCACAACACCAAAAGCCACCATGTTGCTCCTCAGTCTGCAACAGAGATTGCCACATCACTGTAGAAAAAAAATATATTCTTTTATAAGGTGATTAATGGGAAATTCTCAAAAATCAATTATAACACATCGTATCTTGATGAGTTTCTTAATTAGTCCTATGAGAGGACTAATCATTTGTAGGCCAAACATGAACTATCATGCAAATATTCCTTTGGAGTATGCCCTGAGTCTACAGTCACTGTTCAACAATTGCACATGTATATGCATTTATTTATTTAACCCATTCATCACATTAATCTTCCTTCAAGCTCCTCTTAAAACTCACTTTTTCCTTGTGTTTTTTAATTAATGTTTTCCAAAATGTTGCTGTACTAATATGCACACAGAGTTTTATTGCCTGTGTTTTTCCCACTTTTAGTCTAAGAACGTCTTGTAGACAATTACTGTGCACTGACAGTGTTTTGTCAGGTTATCATTTACCCATAGGTGCTGAACTACAAATATTAAGTCTTAATATTAACATGCCTACAGCTTTTCCATTTGATTTACAAGATGCATACAACACTTTTATTAGGGCACATCTACTTCCCAGTATGCATATTATATTATAGTCATCCCTTCTACCTCCTACAGACCAACAATACATTTTTATCCCTTGTATAGACAAAAACCCAGGAAGCAATTTGTTTTGTTATTATTTTAAATCCTTCACAAAGATTTAACCAAGACTTTTTTGATACTTCTACTTTTAACTACTTAATACTTTTCTTGTATGTGTCCAAAGAGGTATCTGATTTGCCAGCCTCATCCAAATTACTTTGAATTCAGTAGCAGACTTTTGTCAGTCAAATTTGAATCAGATTCACAGGGGGATCTTATCAGTTGATATTTCATCTGGTTTACTACAATACTCCTTCAGTCTCCAAAGTTGCTTTTCTTGTTATATCACAGGACTTTCTCTCCAAATCATGATCCATTATAAGTGAATTCCTTGTATATGTGGGGGGGTTTAGCTATGATAAACTTCCACTTACTTTACATATATCCTTACCTACAGAACGTTTGAGGTAACACCCTTTCTCTGTGACACAGGGAAAAATGAGTTTCAGATGAAAAAAATAGAAAATACATAGGAAAAACCTGTAGAAAACTTCCCTCTATTTTCTCAAAAAATTCTGTGCTTATATAAAAAGCCAGTAGCTTGAGCACAGTCAGTAGTACAGATGTTAGTGAAGTCAACAGGTGATTTTCATTGCTTATATATAGCCTGAAATTACATTTCCTATTGAGCAATATTATGTAGAACAACTTCCAAATACTGTTTATTGCTCAATATGAGTTTGTAACTTGAAGCCACAAAACTGAGAACACCCCCACTCCCATTAAAAACCAAAAAAATCACAGTGTATGTTTAAATTACAACATTCCCTTCATGGCCAGAGCTAGACAGCCTTCGGCATCTTCCAGCCTCTTGCCTGGCTGGGCTCCTGCCGGAGAGCAAACAAGCACACATGTGATGCAAACAACATGTTCCACTGAAATGAATGCCCAGATGTGCTGGACAAGTTCTCTGGATGGATGAATGCAATATACTATTCAGCAATGAAGCAAATGTAAATAAGGTTATTAAAAATTAAATTCGAAGTTTATCTAGACAAAATTCCAGTTTATCTTCTATTACAAAGAAAAAATTACTCCTGCTTACATTTATACTGTAAGTCTCCAGTGGTTTTTTATTCCTTAAAAACGGCAAAATCTTTCCCATCCTCTCCCCGTAAAACTGACTGGTAACACTGTGGGAGTGTTTCCACTGTTCTCTGCAGTATATTTGCCCTTCTTTTGGCCATTACTAATGTTTCACTTAGTTCTCCTCATACTGAAACTAGCAAGAATTGTGTCCCTGAGTTTAGAAAAAAATTACTGTTGGAAGCTGTTCTGTCAAATTTTCCCATTACTTTGTAATTCCATTAGCATAAATTTACACTCACAAATTTCAGGACTTTAAAGGTACAGTGCAATGATCTTATTTTTTGCAACATATAGCTTTAGTTAGAATATATTCACAACCTAGATAAGCACTTACATGGTGCTCTGTCATTATCTGCATTTCAAACTTTACTGAAAGCATTGTATTTTGCTTCCCTGAATGGACAGTTTATCAACTACAGTGTGTCTAATTTAGTTGTTTTATTGGAATTAATCAATTATGCCAACAGCAAAAAAACAGTTCCAACTCTTGTGTTCCTGACGGCCTCAAGGAACAACTCTTGCACCTAAGACCCAACATACTAATTGTGTGGGATGGAAACAAGGATACTGTTCATTTTCTAAATGTAATGGGAAACAGTTAAATGTCAGTCCAAGGCTGAACTCTATGAAATAAAAGTTCATACACTCTATAAAAAACAAACCAAACCAAAAAGCAACATGGCATCATAGTAATTCTATGTTATTTAGGCATCAGAATTAATTCAAAATATATATTTTACAAAATAACTTATGCTAAGTCCGGGCTGAGGAGCTGCATTTTAATGGTGCTGATGGTGCTACATTTTCTCTGGCACAAACCCCATTCCTGGATCAAGCTTCTGTGGTATTGAACCTTCCTTTCTCCTCCTGGGACACGGGAGGGAGCCAAAAGGGAAACTTTCCTAGGGCAGCATTTCTGGCATTTAGATTCTCAACTTGCATAAATCCAGGCTGCCTACGAAAACACACCTCCCAAGTATTACTAAAAGTACGCGGCAAACCCAGGCCAGGGTAAACAAGTGCTTGCGGAAAAAAAACCCAAACCCATACGTAGCAGTTTTGACTTTTTACAAGGGGCTCTTTGTCCCTTCTCGGGGACCGCTGGCTTCCCTGAACCGTTCGGTCCCCACACCACGGACCGACCGCTGCGCTCCCGCTGTCACCCGCTCCGCTCCCGCGCCCCGGCCCCGACAGCCCCGACAGCCCCGGCTGCCCCCGACAGCCCCGGCTCGCCCCGACAGCCCCGGCTCGTCCCGACAGCCCCGGCTACCCCGCAGCTCCTCGCCGACCCGCCCCGGACCCGGAGCCGCCGACGCACCGATGCCCTGGATGAAGACGAAGCCGGTGATGATGAGGACGGGGTGCCAGTTGAACTCTGCCGGGCCGCCGTCCCAGCTGAGCCCCTCGCGGTAGTGGAAGACCCAGACGAGGGAGAGGATGACGGACACGAAGCCGACCAGCAGCGCCGAGGCCAGCAGCGCTAAGAATCGCCCGTAGTCCACCATCTTCCGCGCCCCGTGCGCAGCAGAGAGCGCCGAGAAGGAGGGGCGGGCCGGCGGCCGGGCGGGGTCGGGGTCGGGCCCGGCGTGGACGGGACGGAACGAGCCGGGCCGGGCCGGGCCGGACGCTGAGCCGCAGGGGTGGGAGCAGGGCGGCACTCCGCACCTCTCCGCCTGCCCGCCGTCCCGCGGCCAAGCTGCTGCCTTCTTCTTTTTCTTTTTATTTTCTTTCTTTTTTTTTCTTTTTTTTAAGCAGTGTTCACAAGCTCCGAGTGCTCCCTCGCATTCAGAACTCTGCCTTAGAAAAGGATTTTCTGTGTCCGCCTGTCCCTTTCCAGGGTGGCGGCCCTACTGCGCTCCCCCCTGCAGATGGTCGCGGGTTTGAGGCAGGAGGCTGTAGCGGAGGTTGGGGAGTTTACAGGCCTGCCATAAAGATAAGGCACCAGAGCCATAAGCACTTACAGATAAAGTAGGAGCGCTGCTGTGACGGAGAGGCAGACGGAGCACACAAAAAATGCAGAGTAGGAGGAGCGCACTTGGCGATACTGATGCACTTGATTATACTTGGAGCATGGTTTGCCCTCATGATCGCCTCCTTCCCACTGGATTCATCGAGTGCTGCAAATGTAGAACAGATACTGACAGTTTCATACATGAAGTCTGGCCTAAGTATGCAGGAGGATGTGGACATTGTTGAATAGCATATATGTATCTCAAATGTTCACTAGCTAAAAAAGGGAGCACATGAAACTTAAGACAATTCCAACAGGTATGGAAGGGCCCACTGTAAGGAAGTTAGACAGGGAAACAGGTGGAAATAAAACAGAATTGCAAAAGAGGCAACAGGCAACAACTGCCAAAAATACAACATGATAGATTAGGCCAGTTTTGTCAAATTATGTATGCAGTCATTTTTTGCTTTGCTTAAGAACATTCAGCTGGCTCTGCAGCCTGTCACATGTAGTAGTGATACCAAAAAGTGGCAGAAACCAACTTCTTAAACCAATTTGTAGGTATGAAAAAGCAGGCATTCCTCTTCATTCAGCTCACTGGACGTTTGGAGGATCACTCCTCTAATCGAACCTGCCAAGGACAGACAGACAGGGCATTTTATTGCACGTGCTGCTTACATGTTCATTATATAGCCTTGCTTAATACATATTCATTAGTTTACTTTACACAGTCACACTCCTATTGGAAGTCCTTTTTGTTCCTTCTGGGTCGCCTTCATCATCTTGACCTCTGTTCTTCAGCAGGCACTGCGTCATTGTGTTTCACCTCCAAAAACTCTTATGTTGTTCTTTATCTTGTCTGGGTACACAGAGCTTGGCTTACATCCTGTTTGTTTGAGTTACAGCCCTTTTCTAATTCTCTAGGACTTCTCTAAGATTAAAATTTTCCTTATTTTGTCATTCCAGAGTGCAGTGAACTCTGTTTCTATTTCTCCTATCAATAGGAGCCTATGCCCAAACATATATTCAGCACTACTTTTCTGGTATTTGATTAGCTTACTTTTAAAATATATTACAGTATTGAAATGCATATAACTTAGAAATTCATTAACTGAGTGAAAAAATTACTATTTACTCTGACTAGTCTTTGGGCTGTCTGGTGTCTCACAGTCAAACTGAGGTCTAAAAAAATGAAAGGAAACAGTTTTATTGAAATTAAAATAGTTTCAGTGGAATATTGCCAATTCAAACACCATACTTACTGAAGTGTTGGAACCATCAACATAGAGACATGAAGACCAGGTCATATTGGAAGGGATGTAAATATATTTCTTCATTATTCTCTCTCATCTCCTAAAAATAGATGCTGGACTCTGACATTTTAAAGAAAAGCTTCACTTGAGCATCACTTGTATAAAGATGTTTAGCTTTAATTTGCATGGCTTCAGTGTGACCTACCCTCAGATTGCTCATTCTAGTCGCAATGGGGACTAGAACTGATAACATTGATATTGTTAAGTTTCACAAGTCACAACATCTAGAAGAAGTGAAGATCCAAGCCCTGAATCTTCCAATGAATACACTCACAGAATCATAGAATCAGTTGGGTTGGAAGAGACCTCTGAGGTCATCAAGTCCAACCCTTAATCCAACCCCACTTTGATTGCTAGATCATGGCACTCAGTGCCACTCACACCTGATCTTCAAAGGATGCCAGATTGTCATTAGTTTGTGAGGCACACAGGTCATCTCAATATTATGGTCATAAAAATTCTACTAAGTTTTCTATGAATTATTAAATTAAGTGGATCTTTTTATTGTTTATGTGCAAACCAGGATGTAGTAAACCTATAGATCTGCCTACCCATGCACAAAAAATATCATGTGGGTCAAACAGACTAGTGTTTATACATGATCAGTTTTGGGGTATTTTTCTCTGCTGATCTGGAATCCTTTACTCATCGTCTTTTAAACAATCAAATAATATTTGTTATTTTTTTAAAAAATAATATTTACTTAAAGAGCATTGTAAAACTTTCAGATTGATGTTGAAATGTTACAGATTGCAAGGCATCATTTTTATGGTACTTGCCAGTTCCATGCAAGGGATCACAAAAATATTACATAAAATTTCAAAACAAGGATTCAGAGGCCCCAAAATATGTCCATTCTTTAGAGTTATATGGAATGGTGTAATAAAATTACTGCTGTCTGTAAAGCCAAAAACTGTCATAAATATTTATTGTAGTTTGCCTTCTGTGAACGTAAATCTCCCAATTGCAAAATGCTTCCAGTTCCCAATGGTTTCAACAAGCTTCCATTACATCCAGTACCCCAACAGTCCCAAATAGGTACCTTCTACTCAAGTGGATTTTACTTATGACTAACACTATATCCCTCAGAAGACCTTCATGAATTCCCATAGCTCAAACTGATTTACCCTGTTAAGCAGCAAGAACCAAGAGCAAACACAAAATTCTATTGAACTGAAAAATGAGGCCCAGTTTTGCCAACTGACCATGAATGAATTATTTTAAAAACAGACTTGAAGAAATGCAAAAGCTTACAGATTGTTACATACTGTTACATAAACCAGACCAGAACAAAGGGCAAAATAAATTGTTAGACCATGTGAAATATTCCTTATGGAACACCTGCAATGCAGAGGAGATTTTAGGCAGCACAATTAGCAGGTGCTGCTTGTATTTCTCCTTGTTTCCTGTTCTTCTTGTCCACCTGATGCAAATGTCAGGTTGGTCTAGAATCAGAAGCAATCCTTAGCATAGCTACAATGTACACATTAGGTTATGTCCCAATGGAACTTCTAAGAGGGAGCACGCACTTGACAGAGTTGGTAATGTACTGGGAAAAAATATTGTCTCTAGGAGATGGAGGCTCTGGGAAAGAAGAGAATTCTGGAAAAGAGTAGAGGCTCTGGGAAGGAATAGGTTCTACTGCTGTAGAGCCTGTCTACAGGAGTGGTTAACAAAAGTAGGTGCTCATTGATCCAAGAGACTTGAAAGCCCTAGGATAGTTTCATTTTTATGCCAGTGGGGGTTTATTTTCCAAACAGGTTATCAGATATGTCATCCAGCCCTCAGCAGGCAGCTGCACCAGGCTGAGCTCCCACTCCCCATGTAAATGTGCAATCCACTCAGACATTTCTTCACTGTTGGTGTGACTGCAGCGTCAGAGAGAGGGGAACTGAGACTTCAGACCCGGAAGAACCTACAAAGTAAACAGAAAAAATAAGACCTATAAAACAGATTATTTTGAAGAGAAAACAATGGATTCCTGCCTGTATTGTGCCTGCAGAACTTGGGAACTTCTGTCATTATTGCTCTTACCATTCATATATTTTGAGAGCAGCAGCCTAGACATAAATGCACACAAATGCTTGTCTCAGCAACACACTGTGTCACCACAGATCATTATTTTGCGCTTCTGATGCAACTTTTTTAATACAGGAAGTATTTCGAGTTTCCAGTGACCGCTAACTGACTTGTCAGAGCTGTAGAGTGAGGTTACAGTCTCTTTTACCAGCTACAATTTTATCTCTAGTTTTCCATGCTGGACAAGCCACTGAAGATCTAGGACTCAGAACAGATTGCAGTATTCCTTAGAGCATTTGGATGAGTTTTTCAGAAGCCTGATGGCTGCTCATCTTGTAAACAAACAAAAGTGCTGAGATAGTCCAGTCAGGTTTGTTCTGGCAGCTAATTTAACTGACTTGTGGAAGCTTTAGAAACACCCCTGGAGAAGTTATCTTGCCAGGATAATACTGGCAAAGGAGTTTAAATAATTAGTGTTTGAATAGAAGATGCCTTTTTTTGTACCAAGTGTCATGCCTGAGCCACAGAACCACATGACCTTTGTTACTGAGGGCATCACTGATTTGTCTTTGAAAAAATTGTAACTATGGGACAGGACTCTTCCTAAAGATAATTTTCACTTCTTTTCCACCCTGGAGAGAGCTTTGGCTGAGATTAAACAAAGCACATAGAGCAGCTTTTCTCCAAAATTGTATAGTGGTTACAGGCTAGTCATTGTTAGCTGGGCCATGAAACTGTTGTTCTTCAACCCATAAACATTTTGCTTCTCTGAGTTGTAGGATATTTTTCTAAAAATTTAAAGTATTTTGTTAAAGTATTTTAGAATTGTGAAACTCTGGGGCAGTGGGTGGAATTGTCAAAGTAAGATTATAAAATTTTACTGCTTGCAGGTTTTTATTTGGCTTGTGCTTTCTCATTTTGTTCCCCACCTCTCAGTGGCCTTGCCAGTGACAAGAGAAAGGCAAGATGTGCACTCTTTTTATGCTCAAAGCAGATCTCATCAAGAGAAGCCAGTCCTTCCTCTATTTTCAGTTCCTGGGTACTGATGGGGAAATTCCACCTGAGCATCTTTATCAAATACAAATAATGAACTTTTGGAATCCCATTTTTTCTTCTCTGTCCATATAGCTGGTCTTTGAGATGTCATAGTGAAGTGGGAAAACCAAAGTGATTTTGTTGAAGTGCTGGGAGTGCACTGCTTTGGTCCACAAAATGTTTCTAAGGCCTTGTAAAATCAAATCAGCTTCCAGGCAGTACAAAGAATGGGCAAGGGCATTATAAAGGGCTAAACTAGGAAGAGTGTGGTGTCAACATTCAGGAGTTTCATGGATCTCCAATGCCCCAGAGCATGGAAATGCTGTGACCATGCTGTAAGTTGCATGTTAGAGGCAGGTAACACACATTTTACATACCCAAGATTGAGACTCACTTCAGATATAATCAGGAGAACTGCCAGTGTATGAGTCTAAATGTGGAGCATTCAAGTAAACACGGTAACAGAATAGTTTTCCTTTCTGTCTTCTGGCAAGCAGCTCATACTGGGGAATGTCTGGAGAGCCTGCAGTCCTGTCATGTGGAACACATTGCTTCTCCTGCAGCATCTCAGTTGAGCCAGAGCTCTTTAACCACTCTGTGGATTTTAGTTTACCCTTCCATGTTTCCTTTGTCTCTTCCTGCGAAAAATGTGCATTTACTCTTCCCTAAAAATATCTTCCCAAGAACCCAGTTTTCTTCTCCACACAGCCAGCAATAGGCATTTGTAATCCCAGTTTACTAAATGAGTTATTAAACTGTACCAAGCAATTCTCAACACTTGCATAGTTGTAGCTCTTCAATCTGCTAGGATACCTGGTTTCTTTTATTAAAAAAAAAAGAAACCCAATGTATTTTTGCAGTTCATGTTAATCTTTTATTAGCCAGAGCAAGCACTTTCACTACTTTAAATTTATTCAATCCTTAAACATTAGAATACATTGACATAAAATTCTTTTGGAGCTCCTGAAGCTTATTTTGGTCATCATTTTGTAACTTCAGTAAAGCGGAAATAAACACTGAAGTTACAACTGCAAAAATGCCAAGTCTAGCAACCAGAGAGCTTCAAGTGATCCTCTGAAAATCTAAGATTGTGAAATAGCTGCAAAAAACCAGTTCCCTTAAATATCTCTAGCATTGATTTAAATACTGGAATCCTTGTTTCTTTCTTTTAGTACTCATAACCTATTCAGTCTGTGTGTCAGATACACCTGAAATTCATGTTGATTCAATGCCATTATTATTGGTGAGGCATTACTACATACATACCAGGTCAATTTGCACACTTTCCATGAAAAAAAAAGCTCTTTAGAGGTTTTTTACTCAGGGCTCTAGCAATACTTGGCAGTTAGGAAAGAACTCAGTTGCTGTTCCATATATTCTTTTGTGGTTCAGCCTTAGAAAACCACATTTTTACTACTTCCTCCCCTTTTTTGTTCTTATCATTCAGGTTTTGTTCATTCTGACAACAGCAGAAAGCTTGTATCAAACAACCCTAGGTGAAATCAAACATGAATTCACAAGTCCATGACCCTTTTACTCACTAGACCAACCTTTTGCCATTTGCAGGCAGAGTGCCCAGAGACCTTGCTTTGAGCAGCTCTCAGCAGCTCCTCACAACTGCTCTTTGAGAAAACACTCACCCAGTGTGCCACCCTATGCAGATGTCCTTTATAGTGAGTATTCCTATTAACAACCTTTATCATAACTGGGAAGCAAATGAATTTTTTATTAGCTGTTCCATCGTGTGGGATAGTGGTTTACAGTTGCATAAGGAAAAAAAATTTGCTGGTGGGTTTTTGGCAGTCTTTAGTTACTCTTAAGTAATATAAATGGTATTTTTCTGAACAACAATAAAAACCAAAATGAGAATCAAATAAGCAAGAAACCATGCTGTTAAAGTAATTAGATGTATCCAGAAACAAACAAACAAACAAAGAATAAAGAAATATTTTCCACACTGAAAATGCAGAAAGTTTGGATGAAATTACCTAATTGATAATGCTGGCAACAGTGAGTAAGATGCCTTCAACTCTGTGTTTGAAATACACCTTTGGGAGTCTTTATTAACCGTTCCCATATATATTTACATGTCTCACTGTATGTATATATAATCTCTTTTTCCGTGGGCATCTAGTGCTAGTGAAAATAATGGAAGCATGAACCTTTCAGCTTTGATCTTTTAAAGTATGCATTTGAGACTGCATTTGAAATAACTGAGGCTCTATCTGCAGACTTTGGAAGCCATGGCATGAGTGCCAAGCACCCCCTGAAATACACAGAAGTACAGGAACTTATAATTTCATACCGAGAGTTCCTTAGTCCAACTTTTGGAAAACAAAAACTATCAGTAAATGGGTTTCCTGATCATATAGCTACTGCCTATGAGAAGAAAATTTTTGTCTTCTCTATTTTATTCACCTTTATTTCTGAATTTAAAAATGGGACATAAACTACCTTTGGAAAAGTTACTTCTGTTTTTTCCAAGTCTTTTTTCCTCTCTTTTCTTGTACTAATGTCACACTTTGGTGCTTGCAGATAATTATGCTGGGCATGTGCACAAGAATTCTTTTTCCTCTGTAATGCAAACCACATGGGTTTCCACATGCTCAGAACTTCACTTTACAGTTACTCTTTAGCATACTGAATTATTCAGATGGTGTAAGAGATTTCCAAGTACCTAATTTACATTATGAAAAGAGAAATGTAAGTGCTCTAAATTTATCATAAATGGACATCAAACTCTAGGTCAACAAGTCAGATCTAATGGATTAATTCAAATTAAAATATCAATTTGACACTGCACAATAGTACACTCCTGCCAGCAGCAGTGACCAAAAAATACTTACATACAAACACTTCTGGTAAAGTAAAGTTTTTTTTTCTGGTGGATGAGTTTAAAAATTTAACTTGAAGTAAAACCAGTTGACTCAGGTGGGCTGCCACCAAGCGTGCAGGTATTTGTATTTGGCTTAGATATAGTTATTTATATAAGTGTAAAAACTACTGGTTTGTGGCCAGGATTTTTCTTCCATTTAAACAGAAGTTAATTTTTAGAATTTTCTGGGTCTCTGCATAGGTACAGAAGGCAACTGACAGCTTGATTCTGCTTCTTGTGTGTGTTCCAGCCCATTAGTAAGTAGGGTGTGAAGACAGAAGCGTTCGGGGATAATCACTGGGGATTCTCTATTCTCAAATAGCTTTCAAGGTGTTTTAAAGTAAATAGAAAACTCTCCCGTTTCTGAATGAAAATGTCTGTGTGTGACCTTCCAGGATGGAACATCTGCCACTGTCTGTAGTGCAGCAACACAATGCACATTTTACATGAGACACCATAACTTCATCAGAGTCTGGGCTGCCTTTTGGTCATTACAAATTGCTGCATTTAGAAAGAAAACGGATACTGATGTACATGTATAGACTTAGCAGAGTATCACTTCAAAAGTCCATAATGACGTAAAAATAAGCCACTGGAAAGTATTGTAAACTCCTGAAAACTAGAGCTGATTATTCATGAGCAGTACTTGCAATGTTTAATAAACAATGAAGTTTAAATGTCTTTCTCTGGGAGGAACTGCTCCAATAACCAAAACAGAAACAAGCATAAAATATATCTTGTCTGCTTAAGAGTCGGGTTTTCTGCCTTACAGATTCCTACTCATTTTTATGTTCATGTATTACTTACGTAGTTACTTATAAAATAGCAGATACCGGACAGGTGTTCTTTCCTGGACACTAAGTGAAAACTTACGGAAGATAGGGTGGAAGTTGGGTGTTGCTGCTGCCTTTTATTTCTACTGCTGTTTCATTACCTTCCTAAATGTCCTTTTTGTGTTGTTTTTCCTTTCCACAATTGTAGTTCATTTATTCTTCTGCAATACACCTTTCCTAGGGCAGTCCCGTGGTGTAATGGAGAGCACTCTGGACTCTGAATCCCAAGGTCATGAGTTCGAGTCTCAGTGGGGACCGTCCCCTGGCAGTTCAATNGTTCTTCACTATTTCATCATCTAGAATGATCCATACTTACTTAGGAAATCTTGGAGTAAAAGGAGTACTTGAGTTTAGAACTACCACACTCACAATGAGGGTGGTAGTGGAGAAATTAGATGCTGGTCATCCCCTCCAAAACCTGCTCTCCTGAGCCCACCTTTGGCTTGAATTTGGAAATGCGCTATCACCAGGAAGTCTAGAGCCTGTGTTTTGTTGTGGGTGTTTTTTACTTTAAAATGAAAGTTTGCATTCTGCAGATTCTGAATATACCACATGGCACTCCTGTATCAGACAGGATGCACAGAGAGATCCAGGGTGAGCAGCTGGGAGTTTTGGCTCAGACTGAACAACTCCTGACCCTTGACACAGGGAGGAGAGGAAATTGCTTGGTGTAACATATACCTATATATATATATGTAAAAATATATTAAAAGATATATTAAAAAGACAGTAAAATACATAATTTATTAATATTTCTCTTTAAATCAACACATACACAACCAGAAAACCTGCATAATTTTATTTTTTGCACAAAACCAAGAGAAAGATTTTGCTTAAGTTGTTTAAAGGTAACACTGCAATTTTCATACTACATATAAAATTTATCCTAAACAATTTTACATACTTTGTTTAATTGACAGTCTATATTAGAGTTGCATAGGTAAAACTATGTAAGACAGATCACAGCAGATGGCAGATAGTCAGTAAGTCCAAATCTTTCTCCTTGATGTCCAGTATTTCAATCCTGTTGCTGAAGAGAAGCAATAAAAGCTGCATCTAGCATTAATGAGGAACTGCTGAATACATGAAAAGCCATTATGGACTACAGGCAAGTGTACAGTGTTACAAAGGAAAAAAACCCAAAAGCTCCTGTAGTAGTACAAAATATTAAGATTAAATCAGAAAAACAGTAGTTGACTATTTCCTATGTATGGAGTCCTTAAATAACATCCAAATTGAAGTTGCTGTAGTTGTTGTTTATGGTTTAAATATATTCAAAAGTTCTCCCTCCTTTTTTACAAAACACTTCATTTTTTTCATGGCTTGAACATTAATCCTCTTTCGCACTATCACAGACCATTTGGTAAACATAACAACTGAATCTCCTGTTAGGCTTCTGTTCTATATGTAATACAAGGTCTTTGTCAAAGTAAACTTCATGACTGTAAGTCTGAAATGAGAAAAAAAATCAGATTTTAGTCTCTATTTCCACAGCTTGCTAATATCCATATCACTTTCCAAGAGAATTAAAAAATACTTAACATTTGTGACCTCTATGATCAAAAAAGAATTTTGCATGGGTACAGAGAGATTGCCCTTCCAGATAAAGACAGAATTTTAAAACTTTGAGAGGTTTCTCACATACCTATTTTAGGCATCTACTGCAATTACATGCATTTAAGATCCCAAGTTTCCTATGCAGTCAATGGTAAGAGGTGCAAAGGTGCCAGAAATTTCAGACCATCAAAGCTGGACGTCCACCTGAACTTGGACTGCATGAACAGCCCATTCCATCTCTCCAAATATACACACACAGGCAAGTCCATGCTTAATTCTATGCATGAGTAGTTCAAGTTAAGCTAGTGATGTAATTTACAAGTTGTAAAGTTAATCTGATGAAACTAGTCATAAGGTAAGGATTTAAGTCGATAAATACTTCAGAAATACCTAAGGACAATGTTTCCCTCAAATAAAAAACCCAAACACATCAATCACCACCACAAAAAAAATTTCATAATTTCAAATAATGGAGATTTTCAGGTAAATGAACTACTGTCTGATGGAATACTTAAAATTTTAGAGTTTGTGATTATTATTTTATACAAATTTCATTCCTTGGCACCACTGTTTATATATCTGCTTCAAATCTGAACAAAACTGGTAGGTAAATGAGTATGGGGAAAAGACTGTGAACAAAAGACAGGAATTTTCCTCACCACATCCCAGGACTCCCGTAATGGAATACTCTTAAGTAGAATCCCATGTTCATTACAATGAAAGTCAAGGTGAGCTCTTCCATCAGCTCCTATCTGAGTAACTGCCACGGTGGATAACAAATCCAATTCATCTTCATAATCCACAATTTTGAATGTCTTAGGAAAAACAAAACCTCAAGTTTAGAAATCAAACACAAATTCACATTCCCTTTTACCTAAATTGGATAGTTCTTTTTTCTTTCAGGTGAAAGCAGAATTTGAAAAATTCTAGTTCTTAAGTCTTTTGGTCAGATAAACAAAATTTTGGGAGCCTGATACCCAACAGGCACCTTTCTCAGTACAAGTTGTCCAGTGTATTTCAGTGAAATTCCTTAAGCAGGAGAAAAGAAAGTGATATTTTGAAAAATCCTAACGTGCAAGTAGATGTATTTTATATATGATATACAGGAAGTAGAAAAGAAGTACTTCTAAAGTGGCAGAAGAAATATATTTAAGCTCTTGAAGCAGACATGTTACAGGCAGCATAGCTTAAAACCTTCACTGGTTTTGAGAGGATGAGTATATTAGGGTAATTCCATTCACATGAATATCTGTCATTTCTGTTCAGACCTCTCTGTTGCTCCACAGAGTGTGTGTCTGTGAAAAACTGAGACCAAAATGTAAAGATCGTGAACTAACTTAATTGCCTTCATTTCCCTGTGACATACTCTTTAAATTCAAGCTACTCTTTGTCTTCCATAATGTAAAAACATCTACTGGAATCACAGGTAAAGTGTATTAACAGGGGAAAAAATAGTGTGCAGACTATTTTTATTACGGTTAAAAGAAAAAGTTGATAGAAATGAACTGCAGACCCTTAATTAAGGGTTATATTGGACTGTGCTGTATATTTACCATAGTAAAATTTATTTCTCAGCAAAAAAGAAGTGACTGCTAGAAACTGATGCATTTCAACAGTTGTGTTTATGTCAATTACAGCTCCAGCTGTACATAGAGAGGTAAAAAATATTCTTCATAACCTCTTGAAAAATCAGCACCAAGGCATGGGGTGGTTTCATTCTCAAGAAGCAGTTACTTAAAGGAAAAGTGCTAAATACCTTTTCTTGCAATCTACTCAAAGTAACTGAGAGAGAAAAATGAAGTTTAGAGATACTACATCAAAGATAAAAGGAAGCTAAAGCAGAGGGGAAAAAAGAAGTTTCTTTCATTGCATAAAATGCTTTATAAGACATGTTTAAAGGAGATATTTGAATGGAGAAAAGAGTAATGGTTTGTCATATTAGTATCTCCTTTCTGTACCACTGAAGTCATATGGAGTTATGATGATATTGTGGGGCATAAGATCAGTTTTTACAAGAATGAGAAAATCCAAAGCTCAAATGTCAAGTAAGGAGAAAAGATGACAGAGAGCATCTGAAGCCATTAGAAGTTAAGAAGACAAAGACAGGCAGAGAGAAGGAATAAAGAACTCAAAGATATACGCAGCGACTGGTTCCCCACTGCACCTGAAACAAGAATGACTTCTGGCTAGCTAAGCATCTGATATAATCCATGAAGTGGTCTTACTCACTGCATCACTTACCTCTTGTTCTGGGTCATCATCCAGCAAGTTAAAACGCTTTTTCACCACTCGACCAGAAGCTGTTACTGTAACAGTGTTGTTCACCTTTGGAGAAACAGAAAGAAGTGTCTTGAGACTTCAGAGCATTTTAGTTTCTCTCTGTTTGACAATTTCATATATTTTGCTTTTTGACCCTGTCTTAATCTCTCTGACCTTGTTTCACTCATTAGCTATGCATAGCCCCAGTGTCTTCTTTATGAACTCAGTGATTTTAATTTAAGTATTACTGGTATTTACTAATATTCAGAGGTTCTCAGCCATGCAGAAGTGGCAAAGGTTCTCAGCTACCATAAATTTAAGAAGAGAAGTGACTGGAACCGAGATACTGGAATGACAATTGACACAGCTAAGTCACCGATTTGTTTCTCAAACTTTTACTTGCAGAAGACAGGGACAGTAGCACTTTAAACCAAAACAACTCCTTCCACTGGGTGTCATTAACACCAGAAACATTCAAAACTGGTTTATCAGTGTCGTAATGGAAGTCAAAAGGAATAGGCACAGCACAAACAGGATTAAAACTCATATTTCTTTGTTCTTACTGTAATAGAAGTTATCTAAACAAACCCTGAAATAGCAGAAAGGCAAGTCAATAGATGACCTAGCTTTCAGTTTATGAATTCAGTGGAAGACTTATTCCTGAGTTTGTGTAGATTTTTAATACACAAACCTTTCTCCTGCAAAAGCTTCAAAAATTAGTATCACTGATTTCCAGGCATTTTACAGCACTCAAACTATAAAAACTTGCTTTTAGATAAGACATAACCTTGTCCACTGAAGCAAAATGACAGTTCCAGGCACTATCAAAAATTTTTATTTCACAAGTGTGCTCTTTTTGACGATAGATTGTCTTAGTGATTTTGTATCACAGAAAACTTCATGATACAACTGAGGTGATTTAAGAGCACCTACCAATAACTTTAGGTCATCTCCTCACCATTTGATTCTACCTTCCTGCACTCTTCTGATCCACTGATTCTGTTCTGCTCCAGTTCAGCTCACCAAGCAAGCAGAAAAGCACTCACCTTGTCTATTATTTTAGTGCACTGATCTGGCTCACTAAGGGTTAGATGAATGCCAAACCTGTCACAAGGGAGGGACAGGTGTGCATGGCCAGGAAAAGAAACAGATTTTTGGAGGCAATGTATTGTCTTCGTTGTCTTATTAACACTTACCCCTAAGTTATGAGAGACTTGAAACACTTCTAGCATTTGCATGATCACCTTACCTGAGCACACCATTATCACTTAGTGGTACCTTCATTTGAAGGAAATCTGTCACCATCTTTTAAGTAAGTTTTATATCCATGATACATTAGATATTGCACACCATAAAGAATGCTGAAAACTAAAGAAAAGACTGGAGGTTTCAGAAATCTATCCTGAATGTGTTACTGTTTTCAGTATTTTTTTCCTACAGCTTGAAGTCCAATAAAGACACAGAATGTCTTTCCATAAATCTTGAATGAAGCCCATAAAACAGGGTGATTACTCATCTATGCAAAACCTCCGTGTATTGCTCAGAATTGTACATTGTGATCTCAGACACTAAACTCACACAGTTTTCTCTGTTGGCTACAATCGTAAAATCTTCTGCAATCTCCATTTGATCTGCATGATTTTTAACTTCCTTAAGCTTCAAGACTCTACAAAGGAAACAGAAATTAAAAAGTCAGTCATGTATTCTAATGTGCCTACTACAACACTTCTATATATTTTTTTTAAATCAGGTACATTAAAACATCAGAAATAAGTGAAATGGAAATTAATTACTATAGTAATTTATGTTTATCAACGAAACTTTAACACAGTGGTTCTTGAACATTTTTCATACAAAAATCTAGACTGTGGCCTCCGGTGCTGACATTTACCACATAAAAATCTGTACATGTTTCTACCAGAACTTCTGATTCTGACAAATTAATAAATTTTACAGTTTATATAGTTTGATGAGCCTTTGGGTCTGCAAATTATCAAACTACTGAATTTATGCAGTTATGTAACTTCTGCTCTGAGGAAAGCAAGATTTGGAAAAAAAAGGCTCATACTTTATCAAATTTGGTCCCACGTGGATTATTCTGCCTGACATATCTGGATGGAAATATATCCAGTCAGGTTCAAGTGAACAGCATTTCATATCCTGTATGCCATTTTTTGCCTGAAGAAGAAAAGGAAAGCTTAGAATATTAGTATTTTGAAAGTCTCACAGATCTAACTGAAGAGGAAACCTCACTATATACCTCTGAAAGTTTTTAAGTAATGCTCCTCAACATGACCAGAAAAGATGGCAGTGGAACAATAATAATAACAACAATAATAAAACGATTCAGTTTCAATTCTCAAGATATTCCGTGGAACAGTTTCAACATTTTTAATATGCAATAAACAATGACCTTGTACCTTCGCTAGATATAGTCCCATCTCTCCTGAAACTAAGCAAAATGAAGCCTTAGTCTACACTCTGCAAACACTTCAACAGTTCCTGCAATTTGAGTATCCAAGCCATGGGATGTGCCAAGACATGAGAAGAACATGAGCATGAAGTTTGACTTGAGCTTCAAACCTCAGGCTTAGCCTCTTCTGTGCAAATTATCTGTGGAGCATCTAAGCCTGTGAGAGCTTGTGATTTTAGCAATCAGATGCAAGCTGGTCAGAAACTTGGGATTTTGGCAGTGGCTTTTTGTTGTTAAATTTAGCTGACATTGCTCATTCAAATTTTCAAATATATGAACCCACATAAAAAATAGATGAGAAAGGCTCATACAAGTTCATTTTAATTAAAATTGATCTTCAGTGACAGTTGTGAAACAAGTTTTGAAAATAAGTCACAGGAGGGGAATCACTGATTTGATCAGGCTAGCAAAAGAGATAAGGACATTTACCGATGAAACTTATTTATTCAAGAACTCTGAATAGGCCTAGAAGCTGCTTGTATTACAGAATGATCTTCAGGTCAACTCCAGATTCAACATAAAAGCTGAGATGGGGAGCTCACATGAAAGAATATACGATGTATAGTACATAAAAATAATTAGGAATAGATTAAACAGATTAATAAAATCTTCCTAGGGATAGAGAGGGATTAAACTGAGCAATGAAATCTTTCTAGGGAGAGAGGGGAGGTACAAATCAAAGATAAACTACAATCATTAAGGAAACTTATTCTGCAATTTCTTAAAACTTAAATTCTTTAGTCAGTATTTGGTGGGCTGACGCGTCAGAAGTGCATTAAGATGTTACCATGAGAGGAATCAGGTAATGAGCCTTAACTTTTAAGTCATGAATATAGTGCTGTGTAGACCTGACAGTGCCACTATTACAGTGGAATGAAGGAAATAAGAAAAGCAGTACTAACTCAGAAGAAAACATTTTACACATGACTCCATGGGACAGCTCATTTGATACTGTTGGGTGATCTCTGTGAAAGCACCACACTAGAAAATAAGGGTATTATTACCTCAAATGCTACTCAGGATAAGAGATGAAGACAAACATGATACACATTAATTTCAGAGAAGCTGCTATCTGAATATATTACCAAAGCATTGTCTTTCAGAGAACAAATATGGAAGACTCCTTTATGTTTTTTCTTGTTAGGTGTGATGATATAATGCCAAGGGTAACCTCCAATTTGAAATGCATTCTCCAGAGAAGATGCTTCAAATAGCAAAGGTGGGGTATCTGCAAATATTTGGTAATGTTAACACCATTAGTAGCAGAACAACCATAATTCCATTGATCCTTAAAATTCTAAATTCCAGAAAAGCTACTAATTGTTCAGAACTTTGAAGAATGGTGGAAATACAGTGGCTGTGACCTTTTTCCCAGCACCAGCTCTGCTCCCTCCCCGAGCATCCACGCACACATCTGCAGCTCCCTGCGCACAGTTTCTGCCTTCTCAGGTCCTGATGCTGAACTCCCTTCTAGTACCTTTGACTTACTTCATTCCAAATGAGCTCAACAGGCAAAGACACAGCAAATAATTAAAATTAATCCAGCTTATCTGATTGAGAAAGGATGTACACATGAACAGATCCAAAGACTATATGAAAGGGGTTATTCTCTTGGGGAAAATAGTGATAAATAGCTGGAAACAGCAAGCAGCACTCGCAAATAACAAAATTAAACACAGAATCTGAATATTCTTTCTCCTTGTGTGTAATACAACAAAATAGTGTGGACCACAATGAATGCAATCTGTAGCTGAGTTCATAAAAATCAATAAAAATATGCACAGTTTTGTAATTAATTGCAAGAGTTTTCTAGTTTTCCTTTCAGTTCAGTTGGGATAAATTATAGAGATGTAATATGCCATTCTTACAAGTCTGTTTAATAAAATGAGAGAAGCATCTTGAATGAAATGGACTGTACAGAACCTTACAACTTCTTCCAACCAGCTAAATTAAAGCAATTTCTACATTTGCTATAACTGAACCAATTTTAGAATGAAGATCAGCTCTAACAATACAGAGAAAAGCTGGGGGAAAAAATTAACAAAATGTGGAGAAAATCTGCAATTACAAGGGGCACTTAAACTGGCAGAATATAAAAAATGAAATGGAATTAGTGTGAGGAGAACAAGGTTCTTATTTGGACTCCTGTGTCCCGAAGGTCTTATCCAAATTTTGACTTGTTCTTATCCTGCTTAGTCTGGATAATTACCCAGTGGTGCTTAGCCAATGGTGCTAAGATGTCCCATGACATCAGATGCTGTTCACAGAGTGATTTCTCTCTTCTTCCTCTATTCACATTTCCAGCATTTAGACTGAATGCAATTAGTTCACTATGGAAATTAAGTCCTTCCTAAGCTGAAAAGTGACTGTCTTCTAGTTGTCTTTTGGACTAACACGTAAGAAATGGGAGAGTCTGTGCAAGAAGTTATAAAAAACTCAGGCATCTGCTGAAAATGTAGAGACTGTTAAAGATAGAAGCATAAGCAGAGGACCTACTGATATTAAAATCAGTCAGAAAATGAAAAATGAATTAAGAAAATTTGTTAACATTTTATCCAACCAACTTTTTAAATAAAACATGTAGCAAGGTGCCTCAAAAATTCTGGTAGCTGGACTAAATAATGCAATTAAGTATGTATATGTATGTTACAATTAAATAGCATATCAGTTGTGAGCACTACAGGCTGCCAATAAAATAAGCCTTTCTTTTTATATTCATTTGTCAAAGATTTGCAAGACCATAGCCACCTAAACCACTGTGATAATATGACTCTGCTGCCTCAACTCCCACTTTCCTGCTGTGTGTCACTCGCTTTTGTTGCTTAACACCTCCTGGTTTATTATTTGCAAGTTCCTTCCCAAAGTCTTGCCAGTTTTCAATCTCCAGTTGAGCTTCTTGGTTCACTTCCTTAAAACCCTCCAGACTCATCTAAAATAAAGTTGTAAAGTTGTTTTCTGGCAGCACTAATAAGTATCTGCTCTTAAGAAACCAAACAAACCAAAACAAAAACTACATAGTATCTTCCTCCTTGCTTTTTCATGGAATTACTGTATCCTCCAACAATACATCAAACTACAGTTTTAACTTCCAGACCTTTAGAAAGTTACATAATGAAGATTTACAGATGCTTTTCCATTCCTTCCACTGTGACCAAAATGAAGTTCCTCAGCACTTAACACTTGTAAATGAAATGGTAAGTCATAGTAGCCTATACACTTCCTTTTGGGTACCTCACACCATAAAAACAGAACTGCAACAATGGCCAACCCTTCTCCAATTTCTGTAGGGAGACGAGGACTAAAGAAAACTGCACACAGTTAAGTTATGGTAAATACAAGCCTGAACTCTGAAACAAGACCTTAAGACCTTGCTCACTGAAAGCATTTTGCCATCTCATTCTTAGAAGAAAACAACTCAAAACCCACAGGAATGCAACTACTTGCAAAGAGCAACCATGGCAAATGTGTGTCATGAGTTCAAAACTTCCTAACCACAAATTCTTGAATAAGATTCAAGATCAAAAATGTTTTTTCCAGTACATTGCTTCTAAATCTCAAAACTAAAAACTACATTTATCTATAAGCATGTTTTTCACAGGGCCCCTAACATTAAATGGTGGTTTCACAGACTGACACAGACAGAAAAATGAAGATAAATTTCCCTTTGCAGATACTGAGACATTGATTATAGCAGTTTTTGATAAAACGATGCACTGTAACTGAAAGCCTTCAATAAAAGCAAGCATTATTTGATATTCATGAAACCAGCTTTTTTTTGGTTTTTTTTTGGAAGTGCCTCGATTGTGGACTTGTGAGAATGTACTTTTAAAGTAAAAAAAGAAGTTTCAAAGAAAGTCTCAGGCTTTAATTTGTTAAGATTCTTAGCACCAAATTCTAATCTCCAATGCACCAACAGAAATCACTGTTTGGTTCCAGAGAAATCATTACATAAAGCAGAACATTTGTAAGTTAATGATTTGAGCATAAGAATTGTTTCTAATAATTTGTTCTCTTCTCAGGAATTAATTTTATTGAAACTGGCACATTTCTGACAACCTAGAATTATCAAAATGCAAGTCAGACAAATTCTATTCAGTCTCCTTGAATTTCCTCTGCAAGTTAGACTAAAAGCTCTCACATTTTTGCATACATACCATATGCTGTTTCTGGGTGCTACTGACAGCTCTCCTAGCCCCTCCTCTTTGCCAAGAGCAGTTGTGTTTCAGAAATGAGGAAGAGGTTTCCATTTCATACGTTGCTTATGAGGTTTTTCAGATAGCTTAGTTGCTGTAATAGTTTTCTAGGTTACGTTCTATACAATTATTATTCCAATTAGAAGTAAAATAAACCATATTTTTGCTATAATGTAAATCCAGAAATACAGCTACAGCACAATATAAGCATGGTAATTCCAATTTTCTCGGTGTGAAATAAATAATAAATAATTCATAAAAGCCACCAGCCAAGATAATACAAAGATCATAATTACCTGTTATTTTAATGTTACATGGAAGACCAAACGGATACTTTCCTACAACTCCCACCTGACCATTCCAGTTGAATTCTTGTCCCAAATCAAATGGCTGTTCCATGAACTAAAATAACACAAAACAATTTAGCTTTACTAATGCGTATTTACTTATTGTTTAGTTTTACTGCTCGATTACTACTGCATTCTTCATCTTGTTAGATACTGCTTGAGGTCTTACTTTTGAATGAATGTTTGATTTTTGATTGGAAGGATATAAACTCAAAAGTCTCACTGCAGTTCTGTTTGAGATCAATCTTCCATGCCCACCAGTTTCTGGCCTTAACAATCATCTAAAACTACAGACTAGGTGTGCAAAGAGGAGCACATTTGAGCTAATATTTAAGTAAGGATTCTGAAGTGCCTGTCGGACCCTGTATCTCTGTATCTCTTATGTTTTGCCATCTGTAGCTGGCACAGGTCGCATTTTCTGACAGTGTATCCATTTGCATCTTCTGACTGTA
>VWZD01009771.1:764044-814462 GCA_013396695.1 Sakesphorus luctuosus
AAATTTAGCCACTTTTAATGTAATTCTGTTTCATGATAATTTCTGTAAAAATGAAGTCTGAATTGCTTTGATTAATAATCAAACTGTAGCTCTGAACAAGGAAATAACTCCTAATTGTTTCAGACAACATTTCTTGCTGTAATGTCTCTGGGGTATGATCATCTTACCTGACGAAGAGAAAGGGTGTTTGCATGTTTCATTAACAACAATCAATTAGAGAAACAATTGAGCAATGACACACTTCTGAAAATGTAATTTAGGCTTCCAAGTAGTTTAGATGCTTTTTGCACTTCTAGTAGCAAAGTTGTCCACTAACCTCATGAACATGGATCACTTCTCTCTCTCAGGGATACACATTCATGTCTCCAAGGGGTTCGTTCACACTTAACACTGGATGCAACAGTAAAATTAACTTCCCCATCTACCTCATTCTCCTTGCATTTTCAGAATTTATCAGCTAAAATTGTTCAGNGAACATTGCCTTTGTGTAAATTACACATTTTGCAGAAATTGTCATGTCTTAATTTTCATGTCTCATAATAATTATTTCATTATATCCCATATATGTTAATAATTATGCATTGTGTTATAAAAATGCATATTTTCAGTTACGATACATGAACAATTTGTAGTAATTGAAGTATAAACTGGAACTGTTTTTAGTTGCTGAGCCACATTGAAGAAAAGAAAGCCATAATAACCTCAGTAACATTGGAAGAAGTTTTGATTTTTTAATAGGACTAAATGTTCTATTTTCACTGTATGGGAATGCCCCCATGTCCTGGGAACATTGCAGTCTCAGCAGCCAGAATTAACAATGTTTTTATTTGGCATTGACAACCGTAAGGCAAACTTCATTTTATTTAATCTTTGACAAATAAAAAGAAATTTTAACCTTTTTTCATCTTTTTTTTTCTGTAGGCTTAAAATGAATAAGCAATGCCCTTTTTATGCATGACATTCAAGAGTACACCTTAAATGAGGAATTTTTTTATTTAATTAAAGTGATTCTTTTGCCAGTCTTTGTATTGATGTATACAAATTAATAATTTTTGATTCACAGTACAAGACTTGTGATCAAATAATACTATTTTCCTCAAGATAAAAATCTTTTTTGCAACCAATTCACACAGAATGTTTTCTAGTTGTGTCTTGTGCCTATTCTTTTGTAACTACATTTTTTATTTCCAGTGCATAAAATTTGTATGTGTGGTTTTTACAGAAGCAGCACTCAAAAAAAAAAAGAGCAGAAAAAAATAGGACTAAAAATAATTTTTAAAGTCTTGCAGAGCGTTTGAAGGAAAAAAGAACAAAGGCACATCAGGGTAAAAGTAGTAGTAGGAGGGGTATTTCATTTTACTCATCTCACAGAAAGCCTGCATTAATGAGAATATGCAAGAATAAACCAAACAAAAAAAAAAACAAGAAAAAATGCTGATACTAGCTACACACACTAGTTATCTTTCATTACAAGTAAAATAAAATATAGCTATATAAGACAGAATTATATGTGTAAATAGAAAAATCTCAATCACTTTCTAATTTGCATAAGTAGAAATTTAACTTGTAAGACCTTTCATTTCAAAGAGGGCATTAAATAGGGATCAGGAATTTTGGAAGGCTTTCTGGTGCATAATGTTTACACTTAAAAAAAATCTTTCATTTTTTATTTAAAAGCATAAAACCAGAGTCACATTTCTAGAATGAAATCTTTTGAAGACAAGTGGGGTGAAAAACGTGTCTTGATGACCGTGTGTACCCACTAGAACANAGCCAAGAATTATGTGACTAGCCCAGCAGCTGAATCATATTTTATGGTGAATGTCAGTGCTGGCACAGGAAGTGCAAGATACCAACTCAGGTCTTTTTGAATGATTGAAGGAGGAAGAGGATTTGGAAACAGTTTGCAATGTCATAATGGAATCTTTATCCAGGCATTTCTATAATTCATTAATAGTAATTTTAGATCAGATTGTGGTTTGGGGTTTTGGAGGATTTTCTATTTGTTTTTGTTCTCAGGAACATTGCNTGAATAAGCAATGCCCTTTTTATGCATGACATTCAAGAGTACACCTTAAATGAGGAATTTTTTTATTTAATTAAAGTGATTCTTTTGCCAGTCTTTGTATTGATGTATACAAATTAATAATTTTTGATTCACAGTACAAGACTTGTGATCAAATAATACTATTTTCCTCAAGATAAAAATCTTTTTTGCAACCAATTCACACAGAATGTTTTCTAGTTGTGTCTTGTGCCTATTCTTTTGTAACTACATTTTTTATTTCCAGTGCATAAAATTTGTATGTGTGGTTTTTACAGAAGCAGCACTCAAAAAAAAAAAAGAGCAGAAAAAAATAGGACTAAAAATAATTTTTAAAGTCTTGCAGAGCGTTTGAAGGAAAAAAGAACAAAGGCACATCAGGGTAAAAGTAGTAGTAGGAGGGGTATTTCATTTTACTCATCTCACAGAAAGCCTGCATTAATGAGAATATGCAAGAATAAACCAAACAAAAAAAAAAACAAGAAAAAATGCTGATACTAGCTACACACACTAGTTATCTTTCATTACAAGTAAAATAAAATATAGCTATATAAGACAGAATTATATGTGTAAATAGAAAAATCTCAATCACTTTCTAATTTGCATAAGTAGAAATTTAACTTGTAAGACCTTTCATTTCAAAGAGGGCATTAAATAGGGATCAGGAATTTTGGAAGGCTTTCTGGTGCATAATGTTTACACTTAAAAAAAATCTTTCATTTTTTATTTAAAAGCATAAAACCAGAGTCACATTTCTAGAATGAAATCTTTTGAAGACAAGTGGGGTGAAAAACGTGTCTTGATGACTGTGTGTACCCACTAGAACAGGTGGTTTCTTTACTGATCATTTCTTGCTTGTCTTCATAAAGGTACAATGTCAAACTTGGGTTATTGTTTTATTGTTTATTTTATTTCCCCTGTTTGACAGGACTTTGAAATGATGCCAAATAATTTGTCCTTCAATTGGTTTCATTCCAGTAGCCTACTTTGGGATTATTTGGACTTTCAGCATATTGGAGGGATGTTGCTGTTTTCTAAAAAGCATTTAAATTGATATTTTAGTAGATTATTGATAGCGGGCGGTCCCGTGGCATAGTGGAGAGCACTCCAGTCTCCGACTCCCAGGGTCGTGAGTTCGAGTCTCAGTACGGACCGCCCTGGCAGTAAATGCCTCCCTGCCATCTGCTTTCGGATGCCAAGCAGGGTCAGCCCCAGTTAGTACTGGGTGCTGTAGATAGTCCTGAGGACTTCACTGTCACTGTCCAAGCTTGCTCGGCCATGGCAAATGAACCTTAGGACTTAAACGGTGGGACCAGTTCTGCGCACGCTGAGCCTCACCTAAAACATCCACTGCGCAGGCTCGGAGGGCACACCCACGTGGGGTGAGCCCTTCCCAAATCTGCGTTCGCGAAGATTGGCCATATTATTATAGATTATTGATACTGATACTGGTGCTTGGTTATTTGACCTGTTTCTCATGTAAGTGACATAAACAATTAAGTTACAGCAAAACTGTAATTTGAGTTAAATGTGTTTTCAGGTCTCCGAACAAAATGAATTTCATTACAAGGCTTTCTGCTTTATGTCTGAGGAAGAGCAAGTTGCAGCACAGGCACCAAAGTAACCGGCGACCAGCTGTTCCACTGGGAGCACGGATTTTAACTGACCCTTCTAAGGTCTTTGAGCATAACATGTGGTGAGATGTTCCTTCAAGGCTGATTTTCATATAATTTTGTGCACTGTTTACTATGATGAATGATGTGTGTGTAAAATAATGTACTGCCAGAAAAGACGTGCAAAGGTAGCACTAGAGAGAACTTGAGATTGTCACAAGTAATCTGGCAGCTACAGGTTCTCAGTGACTTACATAAAAACCTTCTGAACAAGTAGTTAGTCCAGGAATGAAATGCAAAATATTGTTACAGATCAATAATTAATTAGGAGATAGGAAGTGTAGCAATGAGATAGTCCATGTTATTTATAGTGGCAGAAGGGTGTCTGTTAGGCACAATAATGTTGCATACTGGAGAAGTGCCCTCGTCTAGAATTACCCCCACTTTGAAAGGAACAACAGGTAAATCACTTGTATTCTTCTAAAGGTGTCCTCCAGATGTTACAGATAATTCAGCAGAGATTTCTATCCAGTGTGCAATTATCAGAAAAAGCAAATTTAATCTTAACATAAATAAGTGATGTAATAGCAGAGAAGACATCAATATTTAAATGTTAAGAAGAATAAGAATTGTCCTGATTTGCAACAGTACATCTCCATCTCTAAGAGGTATTTTTGTAGTTAATGGGCACTGAAAAAAGAGTGAGAATGCTGGTCAGCACAGTGGGAAAAACTAGGCTGAAAGGGCTGAGATTTTTGCCTGTGGAATGGAGATAAATACAAAACAGTACGTGATACAGGAAGTGTTAGGAGGATAGAAGAATATCTCAATCTATTTAGAAAGTAGAAGAATATCTACCTAACATATTTTAAAAACCCAGGAAGTTCTATTGCTGTAGTTCATACTTAAAACCAAAAAATATTTCATGAAAAGTGGGGAATTTAGAAGCTATACAGGAAATTACTTTCTACATAATTTTTCAATGGATTTTTTAATTCTGTCACCATTTTTAATAGCAAGGATTTAGCAAAATTAGAAAAAGAGACTGGATGTGGCCAATAATAACAAATGGGTAATGTAATATAGAAGTAACAGATGACAAGTTTCAGGCCTTAAGCTTATGTCATCAAAGTAATGTACAGTTCTTACAGTTTCCTCAGAGGTGTCCTCTGCTGTCAGAGAAGTTACTGGATGAGCTTTTATTCTGAAATGAAATTTGGCTTGCTGTTTTGTTTTTTTATTTACTTTTCTTCTTAGTAGTCCATGTTATTTGGTATTGGTCCGCTTTGCTTTTTAATCTAAATTATTTCAAAATATTCTCTAATTCTGTTGAATAAAAAGGTCTTAAGAATATGACATAGAAAATTTTGTCTTCTGGTTAACAAACTAGTATCTTTGTTACTCGTTTTAGTCTCTAAATTTGGGCCTAACTCATTAGTTAACTAAATCTGTCACCTGTTAATGTTTTCTAAACTAAGGGTCCGCAAGCCATGGCCCCATAAGGCCAAATTTGGAGTTAACTATACTTCTGTGCATTCCTTGGTCAAGAAAGCTGGAAGTTGGCTGATTATTGTGTTAAGAGTGTGAAGTTTATCTCTTGTTTCATAAATCTATATGCAGTGTAGTTCTTTAGCATATTCCAGGCTTAGTGCTTCGTGCCAGGTGGAAAAATCCTTTACTTGTGTGAATGTTTATTCAAGTGTAGGCTATATAGTCAAGGTAGGAAAAGATATTAAGAAAAAGGCTGCCCTTTTTCTGTAACATTGTGTCTGAATGAAATTAATTTTTGTCTGTGGGGTTTTTTTGTTTGTGGGGCTCTTTGTTTTGATTTGTTTTGTTTTACCTTTTTTTCCGGAAAACTGGCCATGTGTAGCTTCAATTTTTCCTGCTAGCCTTTGGTGACAGTTCTTTGATAGAGTTTTCAAACTATGATGCGGGTGGTTGGGATGGATTGTGAAAATGGGAGTGAAAGAAACAGTGTTGTTCAGAAAATGGATCTGCTGATGAATCCATGTAGCTCAGAAGGGAAAACAGGTGAAACGGAGTTGAAGCAGAGGTGCATGGAAGTTGTGATGATCTTGATAAATCGAGAAGCAGATTATGAAGTGGGAGTAGGTCCTTGGATCTGAGACTCACTGAATTGTGCATTTCACTGGTTCTCACTAGGGAGATAAGGGGGATTAGGATGAGTGGTGGTAGTGCTGAGTAGATTATGCAGGGTGAGCATAAGGTATTCATCTTCTCTAGCATTGATGTATGATGTCCCTTTGTTTTCCACTCATCATCGTGTTTGGTACTTCATACTTTGGTATTCTTTTTTGTCTGTGTGTGAATTGGCAGAGAGCCAAGAGCTGCTAGCATTGTTGATAGACATACTGAGCAAATTAAATTTGGGAACTAATGCTTTAGATATTTGCTGTGGTGCTTTTATGTCATTTTGAGAGAGAAGTAATGAATGGTGCCAAACACTGGAGAAAAAAATGTCTGATTCCATTCAGGTTAGTAATTGGCATAGTTTTCACATTATCACAGAGATAATTAAATCCTATGTTAGCAAACAAGTTAGTGGAAAAGAACTAAGTTGAATAAACTGAACTGAAAGCAGCATTGTTTGAGCTCTTATCAGACCTACTCATGTTAACAGCTCCTGGTGTGGTTAAAATGGATAGCTTACTTTGCTACTGTCAATGTTCAGCTTAAAACTCTTCTGTATTTAAACACTTCTGTGCTTAGGATTCTCCTGCCAGCTTGTATTGCCTTATTTGAAGCATCCAAACTATATAAATAGTTTGCATAAGAACTATGCTGTGTCCCCTCTTTTGTAGATTTTGTCATGTTGTTTCGGATGTACCATATAGAAATTTCTAGGAAAGAGCCAAAATATTTTTCTTCAGCTTTATGAATTTCCAAGGAAGGTAAAAAGGGAGAAAAATGTTGATGAAGGAGGAGGGCTTTGGGCACCTATAGTACTGTTATAGTACTGTGTGTAGAGCCCTTAGGGGCTCTGACAGGCACACAGTATTTGATTAAAATTGGTCAGCTAAAGATTATACCACAGCAAGTCCTCTCCCAGGAGCATTGCCTGTGTATTATTGCCCTCTGAATTGTCCTTGGTTTCAGCTGGCTGGAATAGGCAGAATCAAAAACGGTGATAGCAGTGAAGGAAGCAAGTCTTTCCAAGAGGATGGCTGCCTAGTACTGCTTTGGTCATTCAGCTTATTCTACTGCAGCACGTCTGTCAGAGCCATGACACTGCACTGGAACATTTGGTATATGAACAAATGCAGGAAGGGGAGAGGCAACCTGCTGGGGACAATAGTGAGGAATATTTCAGTGGAGATGTGGAAATCAAGTCTGAGGCAAGCAGACAAAGACGCACCAATTACTCTCCCACAATTAACAAAAGAGGAACAGTAAAGGTCTAAGAATTAAGTTACCTATATGTCACCAAGTACAGAACAGGAAGATGCTTGTTAGCTTTTCAAGAAAATCAACTGTTTTCAAGTTGGCACCTTGTCTCTTTTCCCATAATAACCAATGGAATTTTAGTCGTAGGCTTTCAGTTAGTTGATTTCAGTAGGATTAGGATCTAATAGATTACTTGAATTGTATTATCTAATTTAATCTGTTCAGACTGGATGATTTGGAGGGACAGCTGATTGGCTTTTAAAAATGGCCAGCAGCACATTTTTTGGCACTCTACATTGTGGCCTGATCCAAACACAAAATCTGCAGGGAAGGCATTTTAGTCATCACTGTCAGATCTGGGCTTGGTTCTGTGACTATTTAATGGATTAACATAACATTTAGTTAACCACTTTACACAAATATAGAGGGCATTGACTTTGGAACCATTGTAGCACTGCTTGTCTTTTCTTATGAATGTCTCATTCCTTTTTATAAGTGTTACCTGTCTCTCTTACCCAAATAAATAAAATGGTTTTCATCAATTCCACTGGTTCCAGTTGAATAGGTGGATTATGCTCTCTGTTTGAGGAACGGCTGATTTCTTTGCTAAATGACCTTAGTTCTTCATCATAAACACTGGTAATGTGAGAAGTTTCTTGCATTAGGGTGTTTGTTGGTAGGTCTGTTAGTACATTTAACTAAACACAGTTCTAAGGGACACTCAAAATACATTCCTATAAACACATTCAATTTACAAGATACATATTAATCTATTATTAAGAAAAAAAATGCATACTACAGTCTCTTTGCAGTTGGGAGTTTTTTCTAAATCACCTGAGTTTTACCTACCTAGTAATTAATTTTTATATATCATACACTGAAACTTGTGTTTTAATTATCAATCTCCTTGTGGTCATTTGCTACACTCAAAAAAAAATTGTATTTGAGACAGTGTAGCTAATTTGTGACTGTTTTTCCTGGGAAAAATATTATGGAAAATCCTGTTAAAAAGCTGATTCTTCAACTGCCTTTTGCAGGGACCACATGCGGTGGTCACAAGAAGAAGAGGAGAGTGCCAAGCAAAAAGCAGCAGAGAACTCATTTGTGAAAGTTCAATGGGAAGACCAAGGTAACAAATTCCTAATGGCATAAAAATTCTTATTTTAATGCTATTTATTAAAACATTTAAAATTGCTTTAGAATCCAGGAACACTTCTCGTTTGTACATTCTCTTGTCTAAATTTTTTAGTTTCTTTTGGGGTTTTCCCTTTATTGCCTCAAAAGAGATCAAAGTGTGTTTTTCTAGCAATTCAGTTACTTATTTGAAAAAATGTGTAGTTGTTGGGGCAGTAGTTATGGTTGTTCTGACTCCTTTTGCTGTTCTTCAGAATAAGACTCCTACTGCATGGGACTTTCACAGAATCAAAAGGATGAATTTGCATCCAGCTAGGGTGCTGAGGATGAAAGTTCCCATGTACAGTATTTAAATGCTTTTTAATGTATTGTGAACTCTTTAGAGAGCTTATGTTTGTGTATTGCACCATATTCCACTTAAGTGCCATCAAAGTTGCACTGGTCCCAGCTAGTCCCACCTTGCTGTCTTTGCCAGGCTGAGCTGTGAGTGCTTCAGGAAGCAGGATGTTCACTTTGTGTGGAAGGTGTTCCAGTCTGCCCTGTAAATGGTTAAGGAATTTCATGCCTGTCTTCAGCAGCGCAGTTTAGTGTGTGCTGAGTTTCTGCAGAAAAATAGCTCTAGGTTCAAACTGGCAAGCTAAACCATAGAGTAAATTCCAGGATGGTTATGTGTGCTAAAGCTGAAGTATCCATTTAATAGTGGCATAGAAGACTGGATTCTTGATTAGTTGCTTTGTTGGAAAGATATTCTGAAAGCAATTACTTGGATATCCTGGGCCTCAGTTTACTTAACTTGTCTTGAATCTGTCAAGTTAGGTGGTGTCATTATGATCCTGTGCTCAGTTTCATTGATGGAACTTTAGCACATGTTGGAGTTTGTTTGAATTACCAGAGAATGTGCCTTGGATTGTGTGCCCTTCATCATTTTGAATGCTCTGGGATTGTCAACCTGCCTTTTCTTGTTACCACTCACATTCTTTAGATAAAGTACAATGTTTGTTTTTCAAAAATTACATCTGATGTTTTCCTTTGGTTTGTATAAAAAGTTGAAAAAGAGCTCATAATTGAAAAGTAAGCTGTGTGACTATGTAGCTCGTGGAACCTTTAATTCTTCATCTACAATCAATTAGAACGTGGTTTGTGCTGGTGAGAAATGGAATAATCAGGCACTTGTCTATTGCCAAGGAATACAAGAATCCAAGGACATTTCCTATGAATGCCCCTCTGTTTAGAACTTGAATAGGTAAGCACTGCTGATAGTGTTCCTTCAGAAAGCTTCAGCTGCATTCTGCAAGTGGAAGTACATTTTGGCCTATTTGTGTGCACAATGAACTAGACTGAAGCTAACAAGCAGGTTATTTTGGGGCCTTGAAAACTACAGTAAGGGGGAAAACACGAGACAGATTTCAACAATACTATTATATCACTAAAATAGAATAGATCTGGTGAGCCTTTTTAAGGCAAGAGAGGTTAAATTGAGTGAACTCATGATACTACTTTTAGGAATTTGATTTACTTATTAGCATGTGTGATTTCTTCTTAGGCATGCTTGCTAGTGTTGGAAGATTATATTAAGGAGAAAACTCAATTGACAAGGGATTTTTTTTTGTCTTGGAAGTTTGTATGTTTTTTCGTTTTGTAATTTTCACACGCTTTGGAAAAATTTAGTAGGTAGGCTACCCAAATATACAAAATGAAGCAAAAATCCAATAATAATACTGCATGCGTGGTTATTACACAGTGGTGCGGGAGTGACCAGTGAAACAATGTGAGGTAAAGTGTTGTTTCAATTGAACCTATGTAATTCCATACTAATACAGTTTAAAAGACTGACTTTCACTATTGCTTCCCTTAATTTCTGAAATCTGGAAAATTTGATGTGAATTTAAGTACAAGGGTTCTGAGCAGACTTGTACAAAGTAGTGGCTATAACAAGGGATGATAATGATTTGAGAACCTTTTGACTAGAAGGGGGTTTGGTTTTTATTCTGGAACTGAGTAATCTATGAATATGCAACTTATACTGTTGAAATCTGATATATACGATTTCAGTCAACTCTGAACGTATAAAACAAGTCCATATAATTGCTCTGCATGGCTGTCTTGTCCTTTAATAATACAATTGGATGTATTAAATAGTAATTTTAAAACATTATGCAGATTTCTAGGACAAGGCATTCTGCCACCTCCTCCCCACTTCCCACTGCCTGTCTGTGCCTCTAATGATAATTCTTAGGAAATAATATGTTAAGTTTTAAATGAGAGTGGTTGGAGAAATGGACTGTATATTTACTCTGTGCATTTTTTATTGAAAGAATTAATGAGTCAGTGTGAATGGGGATGAAATAAAAGAGACAACACATTATATGATGTATACTTAACAAGAGATGTCAGGGGTAACAAGATAGTTTTGTAAATGCTTTGACAATGAGGAGAGGAAAAAACAAGGAAAAAATATTTAGTTTGGTGCTTAGGAGGGGTATGGAAGGGAAAACCATCAACAAAAGAGACATTGAAAAAGCTGTAATTCTTATCTTTTTATCAGCCTGCCTTTGAAAGGGTTAGCTGCAGTCCAGTGGCTAGCACAATTAGTGCTGGTGAGAGGAGGAAAGATCTTGTTCTTGAGCTGAGAAAAAACAGGTTACAAAGTACATCCATAGACTACATGGATGACTGGAAAAGGAGAAAAGAGAATATTTACTTTTTTTTAAAAAGGGAGGTGGGAAAAAAAGAAGAGTCAGATAATTAGTTTCAGTTCCTGGAAAAATACTGGAAGAGTACATCCAGACCTTGCAGACACTGGATTTGAAAGAACAAAGGAGATGAATACTGGCCAACAAATATTTTTTCAAGAATAAATCATGTAAAATCAAGCTAATTTCCTTCTTGGAGAAGGTTACAAGCCCTGGGGATAAGGGAAAAACAGCAGACGTCCTGAAGTTTATCCTTAGTCAGGCTTCTGACTGGCTTTACTTGACATTTTCATAAGCAAGTTAGGCAAGCGAAAGCTAATGAAACTGCTTTGGGGTGAGTGAATGCCTAGAGAGATCCTTTCAGAACAGAAGGCTGTGCTGGATGAGGAGTGTTTTATTCTGTGTCCAGTTCTGTTTGGTATTTTCATTAGTGACCTCAGGAAATCAGAGACTTGAAGATGCAATTAAGTGAAGAGATGTTTCAAGTATGGTGAAGGACAGGATTAAGATTCAGAAAGATCTGGACAGACAGGGTGAAAAAGAATCTGAAATATATAAATTTGCTAAAAATAAATGCAGAATACTGTGCTTTGAGATAATTCCTTGAAAAAATACTAAGCTCTGGAACAATTGGCTAGGTAGTCATTTTGCAGAAGATGATGTGAGGGTTGTGGTGAATCACCAGCTGAATCAGCAGTGTCATGCTGTTGCAAAATGGCAAGCTGGGAGTTATAAACAGGATTACAGCCTCGGAGCCTCATAAAATACTCCTTTTGCTCTGCATTGATAATGCCTTTACCAGAATACAGCACTGAGAAGTAGTAAATCAACTGGAGAGAATCTAGAGAAGAAAAAAATACCTAAGTCTAAAAGTCATGACTTCTATTGAAAAATGAAGAGAGTTAGGTTTAGACAATCTAGAAAAGAGATTATTTAATGGGAGACATAGTGAAGATCTTCAAACATGTAAATAGGTGTGGTGAAAAGTGAGTAATCTTTGCCTTACTTGCTTGGTTAATGGGACAAGAATTGCTGGACCTAATTGTAATACAGAGAATTTACGTAGATAGTGGAAAAGGTTTCTAACTGTATTGAAAGTTAGGGATGTAATATATTACTGAAGGAAGTTGTCAAACCTGTATGAAAGGTGGTATGTTAAGAATAAGTTGGACAGATCTTTGTGGCATATGAATTTCCTGACTGGGTGAAATCCCTTCCAGTCCTATTCTTTGACATTCTAACATTCAGTTAGAATCTTTTGTGAACTAAAAGTTAACACAAAGGTCTGTTGTAAGACCCTTTGAAATTAAGAAAGCCAATATGTTCCTTCTGACTGTATTGTTGAACGGTTAAGCATGAATTACTGTCTATGTGCTATGCAGGAGCATTTATCACTCCTGTTCACAGAACTGGATTGCTAATTGCTGTGTTTTTTTAAGAGATGATGAGCTACCAAGAAATTTGCAATTGATCATAGAATTTCATAAAGCATAAAAGTAATTTCCATTTAGTGTTTCTTAAATAATTGAAAAGATGCATTGCTTTTATAATGTGAGACATGAAAGCTTGTCTGCGGATCTTCAGATTGCATGTTTTGGAGATGCTGTTCTATTATGTCACTACATTTTAAAAAAATTATGCAGAAACCTTGTCTGCACCTTCCTAAGTGACTTAAAATCTAATTAAACCTTCATGGGAGTTATTTTGAGCACAGATTAAGGTAAATCCAAAATCCATGTGTTTTACTTTAAATGTATAATGTGGAACTATGGATTTTTAAACTGTATATTTGAGATCCAAATTCCGTGTCGCTTTAGGGTATTTTGTAGCTAAGCTCATATTCACCCAGGTTTTGTTCTGTTTTAATTTCAGATAAATATGAGAGAGAAGCCAGTAAATATTGGAATGAATTTTACAAGACCCATAAAAACAACTTTTTCAAGGATCGCAATTGGCTATTTCTGGAATTTCCAGAAATTCTTCCAGAAAAAAAGAGACAAGAGTTGAAAACAGAAGAAAGATCTTTAGAATGCAGAAGAATAAATAGTACCAACGGTTTTACAGACAAAAAGGAAATGTTTGAAGAAAGAGAAAAATACTGGAAGAAAAATTATGGAGGTGGTTCTACTCCTGTACAGGGATATGTATATAATAAAAATCAAGCACAAACTCTTACTGACAATCCTCAGGGTAAAAACTGTGGAGAAGAACCTGGCAAGCTAGACTCTTTCCCTGGCAGTGATGCCACTTACAGAATATTAGAGGTAATGCACTGCAAATGTTCTACTTATCATATAGACCTCTACTTAATTGCTCAAGAATCTGATAAAGATGCTTAGTAAGTATCAAGAAAGTAAGCATTGAGAGTTTAACATACTACATTCATTTATGACAGAAACTTTCAGAGAAACCTAGGATCTGGACTGTTCTCCCTTTAGAGTTTCTCCCAAGTCAGAATAGGGCTAGATAGTCAAATTCCATTTTCATTGGAAGTTGAGTTTCTAATTTCCTAAGGAAACTTATTTTTAAGTGCTTTGTCTAAAAGTGCAAGCACTTGACACGTTCTTTCCAAATGGTGAAATTGGACGAGAATGTTGCATTTTCTTATGCAATTTGAGAGATGGATTTTAACTTTAGAAAGACATTGAGGAGAAACATGATCATATAAATGATTTGAGAATTGTGGTATGAGTTGTTTATACCTGTTTTGTCCAACATACCTTTAAGTCTAATGGGTCCTACCTACTAACTAATTTAAGACAAAAATAACAAAAAAGGTTTTATTTGCTCATTTATTTTAACATTATGTTTTTCTTCTGATTTAGGTTGGTTGTGGAGCTGGAAACAGTGTCTTTCCTATTTTGAAAGTTCTGTGGTACGTAATGTTGGATTTTCAAATGTGAGAATTTTATTGTCATTGCCTTCATTTTCTCCAAATGCTGGTGCTGGACCAGCATTGCAGAAAGCGTTGAGTGGACCATTTTACTGCCCTGAAAGTCTTACTGTGTCCAGACCACAGATAATGTTGGTAGCATCAGTACAGGATAACTCCTCATATTGCCTAACTGTGGTCTTGGGGAGACCATATTTGCTGACAAAGTTTGTCTTCAGGTGCACTCAGGCTGATTTCTTGTAATTAATCTCAGGAGGTGAAATATTGTCTTATATGCCACTGTAAAACTACCAGGTATCTCTTAAAAAGGCAAAAATCAGAGACAGTAGATAATGGCATGTGATCTACTGGAAAGAAATTGTGTTGTTTCTGAATTGGCTGGTATACTTTGTCACATTGCTTCAGGTTTTAGTGTCAGGGAAGACACAAGTCCTATATTGCATTACTCAATTCATTGAAACATCTTAATCCACTTAGCTTCTAGTTTTAGTAAAAGCTATTATGACAGCTTGTCCTCCCATCCATGTAGGCAGGAAAGTTTTATTGGAAGGACTATGTATCAGGGATTGAAATAGATTTCTATTTAGTCATGCATTTAAGAGCTTGAGTACAGCACAATTCACTGTTCTATAAATGACTTTTTATTGCTAGTATCACCACTATACAAAAATACTCCATTTTGCAGGTATGGAAACACAGCAGGAGGAATTGAGTGGTACACCAGGGTCATACATGAAACCTATAAGTGTTAGCAATGCATCTTCATCCCACAGGAAGTGCTTTGCTTCAGACAGCATGTAATGAAGGGGGAGCCCTGTTTCATATGAAAACTTTGAAAAGTAACACTGTGTAGGAAAAGATATCATGTAGCTGTGTTAAAAAAGATATGAGAAAACTTTGTGTTTTCCTCACAGGAGGCATTAGTCATAATTAAGAATCTACTCATTGGGTATTTTTCCTGGAGGTCTCTATTCTCATGCAAATCCTTCAGTCAATCACATTGGTTGATACACTGAACAACTACCTCGTTTGTCTTGTATATGACCGAACGGAAACATCTCTGATCTCCTAGGAGGCCCGGCTTTATGGAACAGTTGGTTTTACTATGAATTTAGTAATATAAAAATTGTCTTTTGTAAGCATATAAAAAGAAGCCAGTGTCAAGCATGACTGTACCTTAGCTACAAAAAAATTTTCACTTAGGTTTGTAATGTAGCTTTTAAACCATTTCCCTCTGCCTCCCTTAGAATGTAAGTTCCTGCATTTTGATACAATGCATCATGAGAACACCATCCACGTTAACCCATGTCTGAAAAAAAAGAAATAGCATTCTAGCAGGTCAATTAGGTGATCAGCATAACCTTTCCCAAGGGACTTGCTGTGTCCAAAGCCTGGCTGCGTCTCCTCATCTCTGATAAATGTCTAAACTCATCAGTTCTCATGGTGAACACAGAGCTGATAAAAGTTTTGCTCAGCAATGAGCAGAGAGTATATTTTGTTCCAGAAGCAGTCTCCTGTTAAGCCCTCAGAGAAGTCAGCTGTGTATAGTCAGCTGTGTATACTGTGAGTTCTTATAGACATTGGCAGAGTTTATTCCTTTCTAAAGAAGCCATCCATCCAAAATATCAAATATGTTTTTAAAATAGATTAATTGATCATGAGTTGATCATGAGGTCGTCCTTCAGTGGGTTTTGAGTGGCTTGCTCAGTTTATCTTGAATGAATTTTTCAGTGGTGAAAAAACCCTCTCCCTAGAATTACTATTATCTGATGAATGGTATGAGGAAATTTGCATCTGGCTTAGTCTGGGATGGGAAGGGAAGAGAACACAGTGCTGCAGGAAATTTTTATTCATCCTGACTTAAAAAACAGAGGGGATAATGGAGGGAAACAACCAGCACTACTTAATCTAATCAAAAGCACAGCAAGATGACATGTAGAAACACAAACATCGACAGGAGTGGATAACTTTTTGAACCCCCCACCCCTGCCCAGATCATACTGCTAATTAAACTGCATGCATGGGCTGATGATAGGGACTTAATGCAGGGCTTCTGTAAGAAAATGTGACCTATTAACATGCATTTATGCATTACAACACCAGGACATTGTCATCAGTCCTGACAGCTCTCTGTGACCTTCTTTCTTTTCCTTTTTGCTTCCTTCTTGACAAGGCTATAATTCTTTTTATACTAACTGCCTGTTGGTATTCTTACAAATTCGTCTGCCCTGTTGGTTCATTACAACCTATGTGGCTTTCCATGTGCTAGACATCAATAAGGCATGCTTGATCAAACCTGTGGAGAACCCCAAAGGACCCTCTGTACTTCTGTGAACACTGATGTAGACTTTCATCTTTTACAATAATAATTTTTTAACTGATGTTGGTTTTGTTTTCCTAGCAATACACCTGGAACCTTTCTATACTGTTGTGATTTTGCTTCAGGAGCAGTGGAGCTGGTAAAGGTAATTCAAATGCTTGCTTTAGAGTACCCTATAAGCCTGTAATTCAGGAGGCTGCCAGGAAGCCGTCTTCATGAAAAAGAATGTGATGGCTTTGACAACTTTTAACTGAAGTTTTCAATATTCCAAAGAACAAAGTCTTACTGTATGCAGAGAGGAATGAATACCATCAGTGAGCTTGCTTCTCAGCTTGAGTAAGATACTGGACAGAATAGGCTTTTATATGAGATGTTTTACAATGCAGAATAATTGAAGAAAAAAGTTTCTTGAGTCACAGTAAACGTATTAACTACTACTGTTCTCTCTTTGCCCCTTTTCATCTTTTTCCTAACAGTCACATTCGTCCTACAATTCAGCCTGGTGTTCTGCCTTTGTTCATGATGTGTGTGATGATGCTTTACCCTATCCTTTTCCAGATGAGATCCTGGATGTCATTCTCCTTGTCTTTGTGCTCTCTACTATTCATCCTGACAGGTAAATGAAGACTAAAGGGCAAAGCAAATGGGTTAAATCTCTTTTTTCACTGGAGATTTTCAGGAATAGCAAATGAAGATGATGAATTGTTAATTTATTATTTAGTAAGCTACAGTATGTATAAAACAAGGTCTTTTAAATGCTGTTTTCCATTTTCAGCATCAAGAGAAAAGCTGGTCAGGCTAATTCATTAGTGAGTCTCCAGTCTCCATGAAAATACAAGGGATAAATTGTAACTAAACGTGTCCCTGTTGGAATTGACAGATTCAAAAAACCTGCAAATTAAAAAACCAGACTGATAGTCTTCTAGAAGGATGTTATTTTTAGTCATCTACATACAAATGCTTACACGCAGGTCCGTTAAACCAAAATTAATCCAGAATTCTTTAACTTGTTTGGACTAAGAAAATTTGATCTAATTTTTATGTAGTGTTGTGCTGGGTACTGTTAGCCTTCACTAATGCCTCTCAATGTCTAATGAACCAAATTTTATGACTCTTAAGGCTGGCTGATTATGAAAATGCCCTTTTTTAAATGGGAACAAAGGTATACTAGAGTATTGAAGTTAAACTGCATGACTCTAACTGAATTATATGAAGGGAAATACCTGCTGTATGTGTGATAATACGTATCTTACTCTAAGAATGTCATTAAAATGGGATTGGCAAACAGAACAGTATTTGCCTAAGTCTGAGAACTGTTTCCCTGCCTAAGTTACTAAGGATTGGAAAAACCTTTCCCACATATGATATTGCTTCTTCCTGTTTGTTCAGAGGTGAGTACGAGTCATGCAAAGCCAGGGTCCAGATTTCAGAAACAATTCAAGCAGTAGACTTCAAATCTCTGTAGCTGCACAGATGCTGCCAGGAAGAAATTGGACAATAGTGATGCATTCATTCAATCACTTTTTTTGTGGTTCCTTGTTTTTTTTTTTCTCTCCATGGCTGACATGGATGATTTTGTGTACACATGTGTATATACACACATAAAGATTTCTGTATAATTCCCTGTCTTGTCAGACCCACTTTCCAAAGATCTGTCATTACTGCCATCTCATAGAATTAAAATGACTGCATAAAGGAAAACATGATCCAGATTCATCTTGCTTGGTATGTTTTTTCTGGAAACTTTGAAAATGGGAAATGAAAAAGAAAACCAAGAGAATGGTGATGCAGAGCTTACATACTTGTGAAAGATGGAAAATACATGTGAGAGGGACACATTTATGTTCAGCAAATTGTAACTTAGTGATTCCTCTTCAGGCTGTTGTGTATAGCTCTTGATGATGGCTAGGCCAGGCTTTGTGAAGGAAGATTTGGGAAGGGCTGTCCCCACGTGGGTGTGCCCTTCCAGCCTGCGCAGTGGATGTTTTAGGTGAGGCACAGCGTGCACAGAACTGGCCCCACCCTTTAACTCCTCAGGTTCATCTGCCGCGGCCAAGCGAGCTTGGACAGTGATAGTGAAGTCCTCAGGACTAGAACCCACAGCCCCCAGTATTGCCAGGAGGGCTCCCGTCTAAGTACTACCCAGGGCTGACCCTGCTGAGCTTCCAAGATCTGACAGGATTGGGTGTCAGGGAGGCATCTGACTGCCTTAGTTTTTGATACATGGTTTTTGATAATTGCTTCTTTTATGGTCAATTTCTAACACACTTCAATTCTGCTAAGGCACCTCTAAAAGACAGTTCCAGAATTGGAATGAATAAAACTTTCTTCAAGCTATATAATCAATGTCTTCTAGTTCTGCTGGGTGAGATTTCTCAAAGCGCTTTGACTTTTTGTGCGTGTACATATTTTTCTTTGAGCACAAACTTACTTTTATACAAGCCCAGTCTGTAATTCTATGCACAGCTACCTGCCTTGAAGTGTCTCTTATTCTTAGGTGGTGCTGCCTCTTCTGTGTGTGGCAGCACACTTGGTTGCTTATGTTTGCAAATGTCACCAGTATCCCATCTGTTTTCTAAGGATGCAAGGGGTTGTAAATAGATTGGCTAAGCTACTGAAGCCTGGAGGAATGTTGTTATTTCGAGACTATGGAAGATATGATACAGCTCAACTTCGGTTTAAAAAAGGTAATTCCTGAAGGGCTTTGTAGTTCACTGTTCATTTTAACTCCTTTTGGAAAAAAAAGTGACATGTCCTTTTTCATTACTGTTCTAATTTCTTAGGTCGTTGCTTGTCAGAAAATTTTTATGTACGAGGAGATGGAACCAGAGTATATTTCTTTACCAAAGGTATGAAATGTTGTTGCTTCATAGAAAGGGTTGAGTTTCTCTCAAGATTGAGTTATACAATCTGACCTTAAAGCAGAAATTTAAAGAAGGTTTTATTGGTTTTTTTCCAAAATTCTCTGCTTTTAAAAAGACCAAAGCTAACTGTTGTAAGAAAATCAGTTCCTTTATGTGTACACTTGTTGCATTTGGGGTCCTGCAAGATTACTTACAGTCATCACTAGAAATTTCTCTTTAACTAAGCATCCTGTATTTAATAGTATGCTCAAATTTTCTTATTTAAATATATACATGATTTCTGTCTTAAAATTGAGGTAAACATGCTTGGAAGGAGAGTTTGTAGCAGCGCTGTGGTGGTTTTTTATGCCATATTGATGAGTCGACTGTGAGGCTGCTCTTTATGTGGGAGCTAAACTTAAATTCCTCTTTTTTCCTTTTGCTCTTTGCCTGTCACTTGGTTCAGTTGGCAGACAGCTTAGACTGGTATATTGTGAAATTGTGGAAGTGAGCATCACAATACTTTTTTTCTTCTTCTTTTTACCCTCTGCAACCTAGACCGTAAGCAAAAGAGGTAGATTAGGATTTATCCCAGCCTTAGTCATTTTAGAAGTGAGAGGAAAGACCTGGGACATATATAGGAAATCATTTAAATTTAAAGAACCTTCTCAGTTTTTAGCTGTCTTGTTTCATGGTTACTCAAGACCAAAGAGATCAAGGTTTCCCAGGGATAACTGGCAAGATAATGATGTGTGTGTGTGTCTGTGTCTGTGTATATATGGCACAAAAGTCTGGAATGTCCTTTGGCAGGTGAAATAGCTTTATCTCAATTATAGGGGAACAGTGACCAAATGGCATGCATTTGTTTACTCCACTCTGGCATATTGAACCCTCTGAATAAAAGGTATCTGTGGATGCCATGAGTAATAACCAAAGTGGTTTGGGCTCAACATAACAATTTTTACTGCAATACAAATCAAGAGCTGTGAGAATGAATTTCTAATAGAAGACTTTTTAGAGGCAGTGTCCTTGATCTTTTGAATTGCAAAACAGATTTAGTTCTATCTTTGGTTGAACTGAAGGTTATTAATTGCTAAATTCTACAAATTACTTTTTTTTCCTTACAATTATTCTTCTTATGAAAAAACAGATGAAGTGTGGAACATGTTCAGCTTGGCTGGATTAACTGAAGTGCAGAATTTAGTTGATCGGCGGTTACAAGTAAACAGGAAGAAAAAAGTGAAAATGCAGCGAGTTTGGGTACAGAGCAAGTTCCAGAAACCATTGCTGTCTCTGCATAATCCTGAAGAAATCACCGAAAGACACCCTTGTAAATAATTATACTCCAGAAATGTGGTACAGAAATGAACTCCAGAAATTGAATCAAATTTGAGTACGTATATTTCCAGTAAATGTGTTAGCTGCTGAAAAGGATAAATATATTGAAGTGAAAACCTTTCCCTGACTTTCTTTTCTTTGTAAATATATGTGTGTGAGAAAGATCTGAGGGGGGAGAAAAAAGGCCATTTCTCACTTCTGCTTTCTATGCAATAAAGGGATACGCACTAACTGTTCGTAACTGTGACCAGGCACTATTCTACTGCCTTGAATATGAATAGTCAGTAAGTATTAAGCATTATATATCTCATTCCTGTTGGAATTCACAATAGGTGAGAAGTTTTGGACTGAAGCATAATTATTTCAGAGATGTAGGGAAACAGAATATCTGTTCTCACTATTATTACAAGCTGCACTGTGTTAATTTCCGAGTCACGTCTTTTTTAACCACTGTGTGTCTCGCAACCGTATTTCCTCTTTGGGGGGAAATTTCTTGGTGCATAAATAATGAAGACAAAATCTCTTTCTGATTTGCATGTGAGTTATCATTCCACACTAACTGCATGTGTTACGCATGAATATCAGATTAGTGATTGGTGTCCTCCACTGTGACTGACATGTGCCCCTGACATCTCCACTTTTCATCTAGATGCTCATGAGGAACATCCAAATTCAACTTTCTGTAACACCTTAATGACATTTATATTTAAAGTACAATAGGTTGTAAGCTGAACATGTTTCATGTAGAAAAGAATTACCAAAATGCCAAAACAGTGCTGAAACCAAATAGGTAATATTTGTCTGGATAAGTACAAACATTATTTTAACAAGATGTTATATGTGCTAGAGGGAGGAGCAAAACCAGTAATACAGATAACATTTTATTGTTATGGCTGTGGGGTAATGTAATCACAGTAAAATGGTAATCTGCCTGGCAGCTGAGATATTTTTGTTGTTTACAAATAGAAGTTGCTTTCTTAGGGATTGAATATTAGAAAGAAAACATAATGTTTTTTATTAACCAGGTGGAGATCCAGTAAAGGACAAGACTACGCTAGCACTTCAAATGCTTTTAAGAAGAAAACAAAAATGCAAACTCTATTTTCAAATGCAGAACTTGGTACTGAGACTGTTGAGCCAGTATTTAAAGATGCCACTTCTGCTATTTAAATGTAATTTTAAATCACTTAGCCACAAGGAGGAGAGGACAGGAAACAGGTGAATGAATAAAATAAATCTCGTATTTTAACAAAGGTATGGAATGCATGTAACCTATAACATGCAGCTTTGAGTGCCATTAATACAGTGACACTCTCAGAGTCTCTTTTCGGCTTTGTTTTTAGTCTGAAGGGTAAACATATCGCAGCTGACAAACCTTTCTTTTTTTTGCAAGTTGATAGTTGCTAAGCTAAGTAGAACTGATTGTCTTCTAGAAAAAAAACTAGTGATATAAATATGGATGCCAAGTAGCTTCATCATTAACAAGATGAGTGATCTGCTTTATTTCTATAAACCCAGTTCTGTTTCAAGAATGAGATGCAATAAAGGGACTTTGAAGGTAGGATGTGATCCTGCATCTTTAGTGTATTCTAAACTCCCATTAGACTAAGACACTGTTTTATGAATTAAAAGGCTTAGGAAGATTTGTTTAGCAGTGGCATTATTGTAACCAGCAATGAAACTCTTGTGGTATAAATCAAAGGTTAAAACAGCTGTGTTTCTTGAAGCTCCAAGTCTTAGGAGACTGTAGTGTCTTCATGGGAAATATAAATAAATATCTGCTTATTTTTTAATTGTGTTGCTATGCTGTTTATTAGTTGTGACTTCTTGCATAGCTCTTAGCAGAGTACAAATCATTTTCACATGTAGAATTTTCCAGAGGGGTGATGATGATAAGCTCTTGAGCATCATGCAATCCTACTCATGTATGTGACACAGATTTTCCATATGTAGTGTTTGGCACTCACAAGGATATGTTGATACGTTGATTGTGGCAAGGTTTTAATATGCTATGTTGTTAGTTTAATAAAAATATGACATCAGAAGAAACCAAAACCTGAATTTTGAATAGCCTTAAGCAAAATTGGCTATTGCTTCTCCACAATTTGCAACATAAGTGTTTAAAATAATGGTGCCTACTTTAGAAGTAGTAAGATCAGCTACTGTTTATGAGTGTAGAATATCCAACAGTTTTAAGATGTCTGAACAGTTTCAAGATTCACAGAATGCGAATAGAAATGGAAAAAGCCATCATTCTCAATAAGAACTTCTGAGTCTGAGTAGGACTTTCTGTATTTTGGCTTCATGATGTTTCAGTTTTTAAAAAGCTTAATCAAGGACATATTTTTAAAATACTTTCAATCTGTATTAGTTGCAAAAACTAATATTGCAATATTGTCAAAATAAAGAGATGCAAACAACTATATAGGAAATGCACTTTAAAATGGCTTGTTGTTAATTTCTGGAGGGAAAAAAAATAATGCAAACAAAGTGTGCCCACTATAGAAAAAGGCTCTAAGTTGCACTTTTGACATCTGAAGTTATTTGTTTACTCAGATATATGCCTAAAATTAACTTACAGAAGTACACATTCTACAAATACTAAACAGTTTATAATTGCAAATTTTCTTTTATTTTTTTTTGTTCAGCATGACGTCCTAATGACCCTTAGAGAAAGGTAATCTTTTTAGAATTGAGCTTTGGCTTCATTGGCTTTGGTTTGCTTTATCAAAATGTATACTTTTTGCTCATCGCCACTGGTATTTCATTATTTATGTACAGGGACACTTGAGAAGGGTACTTACTGGTTTAGATCTTGCTTAGTTTTGAAGCAAGTTCAAGACAGCTATAAAGTAAAGAAAGTGACCAACATTTTTTCCTACTCTAATTTTGAAGCATCTAGTCAATAACAATTAGTTTGTATAAAAATAATGTTGTTTTTTCCCCAGCAAAACCAAGGCAGTGCTTGTGCCTTATCTACAGATCCATGGAATCTGAAGGGCAACCAAAATACAGGTCCGATGAGGAGACAGCAGGAACTCTAGCAACACTATGGAAAAGTTTATTGTCTTGGAAACTGCTCAGCTGATCTCCTGACTGCTGTTTAGTAATGACCCAAAATTTATAACTAACAACCCCAAAAATTGTATTAAATGCCAATGGAAATCACTTAACATACACTTTGCTACTTTATTTTCATTTGTGGTGTGAACTTTATTCACTGCTCCAGTGTGCTCTTTGATCTGTTGACATATGACTTATTTCCTCTGTTTCCTGTGCATAGTGGACATCTAAGCAGTTTCCACAGGAGCTCTATACACAAATGTTTGCAATAAAGTTTGCTGGCTGTGTTATTGCTAGGATCGAAGCAAGAGATTTTTATTTCCTTATGTACAGATTGGGTTTTGGTTCTGTGTGAGTGCAATTAATTGTATAGATGCTAAATTATACACAATGGTATTGGCTGCATTTTTAAATTATTTTAAGTCAAATATCATAAAATCATAGAATGGTTTGGGTTATAAGGAACCTTCAGGATGATCTAGTTCCAACCACTCTGCCACAGGTAGGGATAACTTCCCTAGATGAGGTTGCTCAAAGCCCCATCTCACCTGGCCTTGGACACAGATATGCTGTCTGTGATAATAGACAGTTCATATATAAACCATTTCTTCTACATGGAGCATCTTCGTGATGGGTGGTTGAACAAGCTTGTAAATAAACCATATATACATATTATAAAAATATTACACATTGCTATTGTTGATAATACAGGTCACTTTGCCTTTCAATATATGTAAATTCTCCACGTTTGGAACAGGATTGGACATGAGGGTTTTTCTCTATCAGTTTTGTGCCAGTTGCCCTTGTCTTAAGAATCACCCAGAATGTAGACAAGTGTAAGTCTCCTATATGCAATTGTAGTTGGTATATAGTCAAGAAGAACTACATGTGTTGCCGTGGGCATCTTAGCAGGTTCTTTGCCTGCTCCTCTCAGCATAGAGGTCATTGCTGGACTGGGCTTTGTGTTGAGAAGGAAATGTGTCTCTTGAATGACAATCTTTCACCCTTTGCTAGTACCAAGCAACTTAAAAAAAGGAGAATTTGTCTGATTGGAAAGCAAGAGCCATATGTGCAGGAGGAATAGGGTTTGATGAAGATGCAGCTCAAAGGCAGACAAGGAGTAAGTGTTACCTCTGGTAACTAGGATAAGAAGGAAACTTGGATAGACTCATCAAGAAGAATGAGAGGCAGAATTGAACAGGGAACTGAGGAACAGAAAACTATGGGCACCATATATGAAGAAGATGTGTAACAGGAGATGCTGAGACAGGGTGAGGACACTGGGCGTAGAAACAAATGAAATTCAGTGATGGAGGCAAGAAGAAAAAGGGGCCTATCTCATAGAAATAGAGTGAAATCTGGGTAAACAAATTAGGTGTAAGGACTGGAGGTAGAAAGACATTATCTTCAAAGTTTTTATTCTCCCAAGTGGTACTGTATTTTCGCATCTTGATGCAGTAATTATAGGTTTTGTCTTTCATCCATATGTGCACAATGTATTTCAATTTATTAAAAAGATGGAATATTTCATTTGTTGTAGTTTGAATGTGCTATGCACATGTTTGCAACAGTGCAGGCAAGTGTATGATACACCTGCTTTTGCTTTTTCCTTAGGGTACAATGTTTACATTCTTTCAAGTAGAACCCCATAGTGACAGAAGCTACATACCTAACCTCCTGGGAAGCAAATACAAAAGAATAATAGAAGTGTCTGCATCCTGATTGTGTTCAATCAAGGTAGAACAATTAAATTTACTCCATATGTTCTGATGTTGTCCCATTTAAATCAAGATCATATCTGCAGATTATCACATTGAAGTGCCTCCCAATATCAGTTTCTGTTATACTTGCATCTGTTCAACAGAACTTAGAATGAATTTGTATAAACTAGAAATAAAACTTAAAAGGAAAATACTGGAATAGGCTTTATCTGGGATTACAACAATTGAGAGATGGAATATGTTTTATTGTTTTAAAATACAGTTGCAGAGTAGCACTTACCCAAGAGTCTGAAAATTTAGCTTATTTGAGGTATAATGTAGGTCAAGAATATTAAAGCAAATAGCTGTGTTCTCAAGCTTCATGTACTTAATGTTAGCCAAAAATATCTTGTCAATTCTTGCTGTGAAAAACGATTTGGCAATGAGATAGTCTCATTTTTAGAGGATGTTTTATTGATCAGGTTATTACAGTTTTGAAGGGAAAACAAAAGATTAAGAAAGGAAGTGAATTAGCTTAATAATGACTAAAACCCATGGATGACATATACAATTTAATAAAAAATTAAGAATAATCTAGGCATTCCTGTCTATTTATAGTAAATGAAATTTTAAGTTCATTAAAAAACCAGACTTGGTGTATGCTGCTATTTACAAAAACAACGAAAATATTAAAAATCTGTAAAGTGACGTAAAAATAGAATGCTCTATAGTTGCTTCATAAATCCAATGTATAGTCTTCTCTGAAGTGTGTCCTTTTCAGCTAGGAAAAAAAAGGCAGTAAAAATAGTTTCATGTGTCTAGGAATTTTCATATGAAATAGGCTAGGGAAATAAATTATAGACAATGTGAGAATGGTGTATAATGTTATGTTTTAGTATTTAGAAGGTCTAGTTGATACCTTTACATGATACAAAAAGCAAGGTAAATTAGTCAAGTTGGGTGGCAACAAACCTACAGTTGTGAATGTATACAATGTGCCCTATAAAAACACAAGAAATCACAATGTTTGCGAGGCTAAAAGATTGGTGAGTTACCAAAAATGAGTTGTATTAGATTTTTCCATTTTTATTTTTGTATGTGTGAAAGGGAAAATTTGCATATTTACTGCTAAAGATTTTAAAATGCCTCCAAAAAAACCCGGAACCAAACAGCAATCCTAAAACCTTTCTCTCCTAAAACCTTTTGTGAGATCCTAACAGTGCTCAGCAGTGGTGCTGGAGAGTAAGCCTGAATACAAAATGAGTCCAGTAGACACAGTTATGGAATTAAGAAAAGATAGAAGGGAAAAGGTAGGAAAAAAAAGAGAAGATACTAATTGGCATGACATGTAGTCCTGTGGCAATCATATAACAGTATTTTATATAGAATGACAAATTCAGTACAGTGCCTGTGAGAGGGAGAGAGACATCAGTCTTACCACACTTCCCTGTCACTTACGACTGTAAACTGGCACATGGACAGGCCAAAAGCCAAATAAAAAAAGGTAATTGGTTTGTTAAAAGATCATACAATTGATTAATTATGCTTGGGTGAGACTGGCTGTTTTGGAGGGTTTCATTGCAGAGACAACATTTTTTCTTTAGTGTCAGGCACACTGTAGCCTCCATTTCCTCTGAGATAAGAAGTGCTCTTTAAATGGAGGAGCTGCATCTTTGAACTCAAATAAAAGGGTTGTTGTGCAGCGTAGGATTTAGCAGATGGGGTTAGAGAATCTGAACCTACCACTAGTCTTTTATTCTACACTGGGAAGAGCTTTACCATTTTTAATGGCTCTATTTGCTACATTCCCTATTAAGCACTGTAGTCAGATGTTGTTCTGAGGAATTGGGCAGCTTAGGTTCCAATGACATTGATTACACTCAACAGTGAGAGTATGAGAACGAGTGGTGGGTGGAGAAGTGAAAAGGCAGTGTGAGGCATTTCAAGGAGGAGGTTTGCACTGCAGCACTTGCATGTGGGTGACAATCCCTCAGAGAAACAGTTTTTACTCTGAAATGGAGCAGAGTTGAATCTTCTGTGTTCACTTCAGGTTTAATCTCCATCCCTGCAAACTACAGTGCAGCCTGTAGTTAAATGTGCATTTACTTGAAAATGAAATACCAGTAGTAAGAAGCTGCATCTTTAGAGAAGAGCTATGATTTCAGAGAGAGAGACCCTGGCTTGTTAATCCCTGGCATAAATGGGTGTAATTCTCAATGACACACGGGCTGAGGTAAACCCAAAGATGGCACACAATGCTGTTTGAAATCAATCATTTAATCCTTTTTAAATTTCTGTGATCTAACAGCAAGAGATGTTTGTGTTAAGAAAAGATGGTGACAAAGCTGTCATTGTCACTGACCATGACTTTCTTTGAGATAAAAATTATGACAAACACACTCATGATCTTATTTTAGATAAACATTTCATCTTTTTAGTCAAGAATGAAAATTACTGAGTTGAATAAATCCTCAGTGAGAGTTACCAAACTCTGAAATAAGGTCTAGTTTTTAAATGGAAACAGTCAGAGCTAGCTAATACAAAGAAAGAAGAAGAAAATCATCCTGGCAATAAGTCTACATTTTATTTTACTGAAGTTTATGAGGAATCAGTATAGTCAACAAGAACCTTGGGTTTGGTTTCTTTTTCTTTTGCCTGTACTTATTTCAATAACAAATGAAAACAGATGGAGAAGGAAACTGAATGGTACACAGTCTACAAAGCATGCAAGTATTATTGTATCACTTAAGATATGTAGCAAGCCGCTAAACCACACTCTTCTCTTCATGAATCAATTGGCTTGAGGCAGAGTATCAGAAACAGTAAATATTTATTTTATTTTGAAACAATGTTAGTAAAAGGCCTCAGGGTTATTCTGAAAGGAAAAAAAAATCTTTGACCCAAATTTCCAACAGCATTTATGTAACTGCAAGTCCAGAAGACTCTTGAAGTCCATAGAACATCCTCAAGATATAGACTAGTTGCTTGCAATTGGAATCCAAATTAACTGGCACCTGTTCTGGTTTGTGCTGGGGTAGAGTTAATTTTTTTCACAGTGGCTGGTATGGTGATATGTTTTAGATATGTGCTGAAAACAGTTTGATAATACATGGAGATGTTTTGGCTCACTGAGCAGAGCTTGCACAGTGTCAAGGCCTTTTCTGGTTCTGTGCTGCCCTGCCAGTGAGGAGCCTGGGGGTGCACAAGAAACTGGAAGAGGACACAGCCAGGACAGCTGACTCCAACTGACTAAAGGGATATTACAGACCATGTGATGATGTCATGCTCAGCAGATAAAGGTGGGGGAAGAAGGAGGAAGGAGGGGCCATTTGGAGGGATGGCATTTGTCCTCCCAAGTCACAGTTGTGCCCGGTGATGTGCCTGTTGTCCTGGAGATGGCTGAACACCTGCCTGCCCATGGGAAGTGGTGGATGAATGCCTTGTTTGGCTTTGCTTGTGTGCACGGCTTTTGCTTTCTCTGTTGAACTGCTTCTACCCCAACCCACATGTTCTCTCGCTTTTACCCTCATGATTGTCTCTCCCAGCCCACTGAGGGGAAGTGAGTGAGTGGCTCTGTGGTGCTCAGTTGCTGGTGGGAGTTGAACCAGGACAGTGCTTAATATTAGTTGTAAAGATGAAAATGCGAACATGGAAGTACACTTGTGCTACTCTTACTTTGTTTAAGGGCTGAAATTTGATTTGGGTTTAAGATGCTCACATGTCTGCATTTGTGTTTTTGTGTAGGATATTTGGAATTTTTTATCCTACAACATTCTGTAATGGGTAATAAGTATTGTGAAATTTAACAGCCAACCAGATAAGCATGATAGATTAAAATAAGCAATTTACAATAAAATCACTAAGACACATTCATATTTTTTAGTTTCTCTCTCCAATACTTGCAGAAGTTCTTGTGAGAAAGTATTCCTATTCTTTAAAAGACCTTTAAAGTCCAAAATAACAAAATTTGTGAAGACTGGGAAAAACTACAGTAAGGGAAAAAAATGGCTTTTTTAATGCATTGTCAGAAAGTGGAAATGTATATTTATGTTTTTAGATTTCATAGAAATTGTGTTATTTCCCTACCAAAAGACTTTGCAGAATGGTATGTGATTCTAAGGAAATCCTAGTAAAGCAATATAATCTAAACTTATGTTATGCTTTGGTCTTCCATTTTTTTCCCAATTGTTCATTCTCGTTTTTCTAAATCAGTCCACCAGATTAAAAAGAAATCAAATGTAATGACATTCTTTGAAAGCCAAAAATTGTTGAAGGCAATGCAGGCAAATATTAACTAAGTGTTTTTTCCAGTGCTTTTTCCTTCCCTATGTGAGATCAGGAATAGGACAGTTACATCTCATATGTCACCAGCACATTTTTTAGTGGAGGCATACTATACATATACATGTCCTTTGGATACTTCATATCACTTTCACATTCTTGTTTCCAGCTCCCCTACTTTCTGATTTACATTAATAACAGCTTTTAGAGATGTGCAAGTGGAGAGTGTAAGTGTTACTTATATAGATTACTTACATCATCTAAGTATTACTGGTTGTATTCATGAAGTGAATACATAAAAAGTTTAACGTAAATATGCATGTGTGACCATGTGTAACTATGTGAATAGTGACAGCTTCAGGCCTCTTGGTTTTCATGCCCAGCTTGCTTGGTGAGATGAGCAATGAACGTGCAAACTTTCCCCAGGTAGCTTAGAGCGACCTTTTTTATCTGTGACAGTGCTGTCAAGTGTTTCAGTATTCCCTGATTTAAGAAAAAAACAAAACTTAAACCACAACAAACCAGTTATTGCCAAAAATATAAAGGGCTTAGATTATATACCTATATACCTATATACCTGTGTATATGTGTGTATATATAAAAATAAAATGATAGCAGAGAGAACATCAGCAGGCTGGGAGGTAGAGAAATGGAAATTGGCTGGCGTCCAATTAAAGAACAGTCCAGGCATAAGAAAAAAGAGATTCTTTAAATAGGCATTTAACATACAGTAAAAGAGAACAGCTATTTGCTTAGAAGTTTTTCCTAAAACAAATGGTCATATGGGACAAGAAGTAAAAGAAAAGTTAATACGGGTCTTTCTGTTCTTAGTCTGGAAAACTGTATAAACCATAACTTTCACGTTTAGACTTTCTAAGCACTTTTGTGCAAGGGGCCTGCTGGGGATCCACATTCTTCTGCAGTCAGTATGGATGCTGAGTCATCAGGAAAGCTGGCCATTTGGTTTATGGTTTCTAAATATAGAGGTGAACATTTAAAGCCCTAATCTGGGAACAGTGGACATCCGTGTGCAGCTTTGGTGACATGAATGATTTCATTTGCAATAGGCTCATATCAAAACCAAAGCTGTGCTTGTATTACACATACTCCTGAAAAACTGTAGCTCCGATGACAAAAAAAAATGAATTAAAAGTTGAACATTTTAAAATGAAAAATAGAAGAGTGACAAGTTTCAGCCTTTGCTAAGCACTAAACTTTGTCAGTATAGCTTGTGTATCGTTGCTCTATGCTGAAGAGGTTGAACAGTAGACTTTGAGAGAGGGAGAATAAGAGAAACCTAAATTAAAGAAGCTTGGGTTATACCTTAGAAGGGGTGAATTTTGACTCTTTAGTTGGATTTTAGCTATTGTCTTCAGTGGGTAAGACGTGTGAGTTTGTGGGAGTCTGACTGGAAATTGTCAGTTCACTGAATAAATAATTTCAGAGATTTACACTAACATTACCTTTGCTGTTGGTATAATATACCACCATTCAGTAAATGTGTTGGTGGGGTTTTTTTTAATTTACAGTGAACTTCTGGACACTGGGTTTGTTTGTTTGAGAACCTTACTAAGGTAGGACCTTTGATGTTCGAAGTGCTGTGACACAGAATAGGAATTAAAAAAGGTGTTTTCACTTTCACTGTAGATGAATTTGTATAATCCAGTATTATATAGTAGGAGCTCTCCTTCTTAAAAAAGCAGAGTTTTACATTGGTGATTCAGTGTTTTATTTTGGCAACATTTCTGTGCCTTCTGCATATCTGGAAGAAATGCTTGCTGAGTGCTTTTCCACCTCAAAACATGGGGCAAGGAGGGAGAAATCCTGCTTGGTCAACAATTATATCAGTTTGGCTAAACCCATGTGTTGCCAGCAGTGGCATCACACCTCTGTCAGGGCAGGTGCAGCCATTGCACCCACTGGTGTCACCAACTGATGTGACTCAACCCTCCTTCCCTCTGCATGTGCTGCACAGGTGCCATCTCCCCACCCAGCCACTAAGGTCCTCCAGGGCAGTGAGCCCTTGAACAAGCTGTGAACTGCCATGGGTATCGTTGTGGCAGACCAGCAATAGGCTGGGGTGTGCCAGTCCTGGCTCTGCTCTGGGTGAAGAGAATGCTTCATCATAGATCACTTATAGTGCAAGTAGGCAAAACTCTTGGTGACTCTGAATTTAGGAAAGGTTATCTAGTAAGTTCAAGGCAGCAGAGGAAAGACTCTTTTGAGGAAAAATAGGGTTTCCTTCTTGAAATTTTGTGTCAAACCTTCATCCTGAGTATGTACAGTACGTTTTAAAAGCTATTTTTGTAGGTGAAATAGCTGGGAACAGAACTCTTAGCAGGGTGCAAAAAACCTGTAGCTATGTTAAGTGACAAAGCTCTAGCCATTGCATCCAACATGCAGTGCTTTTGTACAGTGTCAGTTCATGTGCAGCTGATTCATCAGTCAAAAAAAAAGTCATTACCTTGATATAAGATGTGATCTTCAAAATGAGACTGCCCTCATTTTCTATGAGAACTTAAAACATGCAAAGTTTGAGGTTTTAAAAGTTAGTCAGCCACATGTGAGTTATAAAACCACAAGTTAGCAACTCGTGTTAAAATTTGAGGAGACAGGTGTTTATTTGCTTCTAACTCAATTTTATCAGTTTCCTTCTAACTAGTGTAAGACTAAGACAGATGATTTTGCAACAAAAGGTGGGTTCTTGACAGCGTTACAGCAGCATGATGAGAAGAATCTTTTTCTGATTAAAGCAGGGTGGAGGACTGTTGTCCTTGTCTTAAAAGGTCTATCCCTGGCCATAGACATCTCGTCTGTTGCTCTTGTGTTGTTTCTCAGCATCATGTAGGTGGAGTCAAGGTCTCTGGGCTCCGAAAGACAAATGCCTAATATGTGACCTACAAGTGTATTTCTGCTGCCTGGGATGGATACAAAGAAAGCAAGAAAGTCCTGGTTTATTCCACTAGGAGAAAAATCAGTAAATGTTTATTATCCAGCCTATTTTATCAGGACTTTCTGGCATGTTCTTTGGAGAAGACTGAATCCTAAATTATGCATGGTATGCTGAAGGTAGTTGTTTGGAACTTTATTACTAGACTTTATTATAATTCTCTTTATGTTGGGTGCTATCTTTGCACAGAATCAAAACCAGAATGTGTCATCTTCTTAATTGAATTTCTTACTATTAGTTGTCTGTTTTCTACCTACAACATTAAAAACATTGTTATTTCATGCATGCTACCATTAATATATAATGGATGAGACCTTGGTACAATTAAAAACCTACAGAATACAGCTGAGATGAGACAGAGATATGAAGTGAATTATCGACTGTCTAAAATACAGCCACAATTCCAGCTAAAACTCTTAACATTGTATGACCAGTTGCTATGTCTCATTTGAACCTGACGTGAAAAGAAACATGGAAAATGCAAAATATTTCCTGTACCCACAAAACTGCTAGTGCTTCTTTCTTCAGTGGAAGTGACTCCCCTCTGTCCTTAACAGTGAACTAAACCCAGTGAGGTAGCAGTAGTTCCCAGTAGTATTGTTCAGTTTTTGTTTTCATGTGGAAATCAATGCCATTTTCCATCAGTCTCTTTCTTCATCTGAAGGCCTTGAAGCTTCACTCATTCATTTTAATTCTGACAATGCTGCTAAATGAGCTGTGGCAATATAAAATTTTCTTAGAAAAGCCAAAATACTTGCAGACTTCTCTAATGCATGTTCAGTGCCACAAAGGGCCCACAGCAGCTTCCTAGTCTATGGCCAGTATTATGCAGCCTTTAATTTATGCACAAATGTAGTCCCTCTTGGAGAGAGCATCTCTAATAGGATATAATATAATAAAATGTAATGTATAAAATGTGATATAATATAATATGTTTTCTTTCATGTGACTCCAAAAACCCTGCCTCAAAATTGATACAACAAATGTTGTTCTGACCCACAGAAACCAAGTAGAGGTTTGGCTACAGACTTCACTTAAGACACAATCCCATCATAAAGAAATTTCGTAGTCAGATCTAGAGCTACTGTGCACAGCTGTCCAGGTAGATCTGTTGGCACTTTGATGAGTGTAGTATCAAGAGTTTTTGGGCTACATTTTATGGGACCTTCTTGATATTTGTGGTTTTGCTCTTCCTGTAGGAAAATGTAGAATCTTTTGGCAAAATGAAAGGGAAAGAAAAAATGCTGCAGCTTGAGCATATCTGTACATTGCTGTGTTGTTAGACTTGCTTTTTAAATTAGTTTTTAAGTTCTTCTGAGAAGTACTTCAGTAAAATATTAATGTTGGCGTTCAGCAGCCACAGGACAGAAGCAGTCCAGAGTCTGTATCTGCTTCATACAGAAAAAACCTGTAATAGAAGCAGCAGAATGACTTAATACGAAGAATTTTGAAAAAGGAGACTAAGCTGTCCTGTATTCTCATTTATTAGATAGGGAGAGGGAACTGAAGAGTAACCTTTAAGGAACTCAAATTGCACCTGAATAATTTGCATTTAGAAAGGATGTTCCTTTCGTGTTCAATTGGTTTATTGAATCCATGCTAGATTCCTGTAAATGCTACACAGCTTTTGCATCTTCAGTATTTTGCCTAAATGAAAGACTAACCTTTGGAATCTGGCTTGGCTATATTACATTTATGTTTAGCCTGATAGAGGTGGTGAAAGTCATTGAACTGAATGGCACAAATTCCTGTCGTTCTTTAGAAGCAGCTTTAGCAACAATCTCACTTGTATGTTCAGAGTGACAGGAATTAACATCATTCCTATACACAGGAACATGCTTCTGCTTGAAACAGCCTTCTCAAATTCATGTTTCAGTAATCTTCTGCAAGTGCAGAGTGTGGTGCTGAAGGAGGAAAAGCTGAATATACTTTTCGTTCCCGTGAGAAATTAAAAAGAAGGCAAATGCCTTGAGTGGTTAGCAAGCCTGCCTTCATTTTAATTCTACTGACCTGCCATAAAGAAACTTGAAACAATGCTCATTTTACTGAACAAAAATACTTTGAAAATGAGTGTCTTAAGGAGCTGTGGGGTTGGTGTGAATGTGGACTGAGCTCATTTTGTTCTGTTAGGGTACAGTATGTGCTGACAGTAAATTCTTCCTGCAGATAGTGGTCATGAGAAGTTTTGCCTTGGGGGTTACACAAAAAACTGTATTGGAAGTATAAGAGAAATCCTTCTGTGTATATGGGCCCTCTGTATAATACACCTATTTCAGTCCCTTTGTGTTTCAGCATTTTTGTATAGATCTCTCAGGTATCTTGTACAAAGTCTTTATGGGCAAGGTAGTATTTAACAAGGTGCTTGAGACCTATAATGTTTTGGGATTTGTTTGTGATTTTTATGCAAAAGCAAAATCATAATGAAATCAGACATGAATCTAGTTTGTGAATTATGCTTGAGAAATGCTTTGTGGAAAAATACCCAAATCACTAACAGATTAGGGATTTAATCTTCTACGTTAATATACCCAGCACTGGACACATCAGATTGTAAGTAGCATTTTTTAGTTTAGTCATAGCAATAACTGCTTGTTTGTATTAAGGGAGGGTCATAGTTTGGTTCTAATTCTGAAAAGCAGGAAAAAGCTAGTATCTTTGTGAACTCTGCACTCACACTCTCTTTAGGGGAACTTTGCAATAACAGTGCATTTGCTCTTTTGAGCTGCAGTCTGGGATCTCCTGAGTTATTCTGAATGTGTGTTAGCCTCAATTATTGAGGCCTTGGTCCCCAGATGGAACCTTTTCTTCCACTGCTCTGCAGCATTCCTTGCCAAAAGGAATCTTGCCCTTTACCACATGAAGATAGAAGGGCTAGTTTGGAATGACAGTACTGAAAACTGAAAGCTTCTATAAAAGAGGGAATTATAATTCCTCAAAAAATTCTTATGTAGCCTTTGCTTTTCATATTGTTGAATCCCATGCCAAGAAGCTGTCCAGTAAACAGTTTGTCATCGCTAAGCATCAGGACCAAATAACAAGAGCCATGGATAAGATAACCACCATAATAAAGGTCCACTAAAGCTATATATAAACAAAGGTTTCTCAAACAACCTGGATATTTTGTACCTGTCAGATGAGCAAAAAAGGCATGGCTGCAGTCCTTGAATCCAGTACAGCTGCTTAACTGTTACTGGTTATGAAGTTGTGTAGGAAATTGTATTTAAGCTCAGAAATGAAACATAGGTCATCTAGAACAATGGATCCTTCTGCAATAATAGCAAAGCTTGACCATATGAGAATAGTTTTTCTTCTGAAACAGCTCAGTTCTGTCTCAGAAACTACAGATAAGGAATATAAGTACCCATATTTGTGCACACATGTGTAAAACAAAAATTCCAAAACAAAGCAAACTGACTTGCTCCTTCCCAGTTCCACGTAGACAGAATCGTAGAACTGCAGAGACAGTCGCTGTGTGGCTTTATGCATGCCTGAGGCATGGTCAGGAAACAATATAGAAATACATAAAAAATAGAATGGAAAAAAGAAACTAATGTGCAGAAATGTCTTGCTGCTATTTTGTTTGCCTCTAAATATTGTTGGAAATAAATGAGTATATGCAATTGACCATGGATTATCCTTTACCCTTGAGGATCTAAAAACTTAATTTGGAACAAGTTTCACAGGGTATTTCATAACTTCTTTGATTTTTTTTTTACTCTTTAATAACTTGGCATATGAATTTATGAGTATACTGTGGTACTATCATCAAAAAGAAGATCAAAATAGTGACTAGAATAAGTGAAAAGGAGATGGAACTGGCACAAAATCTGTATGGAACAAAGAAGTTACATTTATTATTCAAAGTACGGCTCCCATTGGGAACTTGCATAGGTATCATATAAATCATGATGGAATAGGTCCTCTAATGAAGGACCATTATTATGGGAAGCAGGTAGTCTCTATTTAAAATAAAAACGTAGGCACAATTATACTGGTTGTTAGCATGCAAGCAGCCAGAAGAGCCCTGTGTGTTATTAGGCACTAACCCTTACTACCTGATGTAGAATTGTCTGATAGGATAATTGGTTAGAACTTTCTGTGGAAAAAGTGCAAATTGTGTACAAAGTTTTCCATATGAGTCTTGTGACTGGTTGTAGTCGTTTAAGGTTAAGTTTTGTTGGCAATGAAACAAATACTTTGGCTGTTCCTGAGGTCTGTGAGTTTTATTAAATTAGTTAATAACAAGTAAACTGATAGCATACTATGTTCTCTTTGCTTCCCTAGGATCCTTAAACCTTGACTGAATCCCTTCATCTGAGACACTGTTGTTTCTGTGACAGCTGAATGTGAATGGTGAATCTGTCTTTGGAAGGCAGAAGGTGAGATGCATGGTCTTTTAGTGGTCAGTTCTGATAGACATCCTTTTTGATGTGTAGGTATGGAGTTTTATATAAGATTTTGCAAAAGTAAAAATAAGTTTTCCCTAGAGAGAGAGAGGTAAGGAGTAAAGGATTAGTATATGTCTCCATATAATAACTCCTACTGTGAAATTCTACCACTACTTATAATGCTAGGTTAGTAGCTGGAACTGATGATGTTAAAAGGTCTATGATTCTGTATAAGAACTCTGCTACTGGCTTCAGGATGATCACAGTTTTACTCCTAAGGTGCAGCTGTGCTTTTCTAGGAAAGCTAAAGTATAAAATACAGCCTCTGCCAGCACATCATCAATCCAATAGGATGGGAAGAGGATAACACTGAGTGACATCCATAGCCAATAAGAGCTGCTGTGAGCATCCTGATGATCAGTGTATTAGTGTTACTCACCAGCTTTTTGAGTTTAAGATTATTTTCTTCAAACTTGAATGAAGTAGACTCAAGATGAGTTGAAGTTCTTTTTGTTTAACTGTGCTTGGTATTTTTTTCAAACCCTTTACAAAATGTTAGATGTGGTCAAGCTTCTTTGATTTTTATTAATAAAGCATGCCATTTATAACTAGCCAAGTTCTGAAGCCCTTCAAGGCACTATTTAATTTTTCAGCTCTTTTTTGGTTCTGTCTAGTTCTGTATTAGCTTTCTATCGTCAGATCTTGCCTTTTGTAAAGCAGATATTCTCATGCACACATTTCTGGGAGGTATTGTGCACATCATGAAACAAGGAAAAAGGCTCTTGATTGGGATCCCAGTCTTCACTGACCCACTGCTCCATAGATAGTGTGCTTGGCCATCAGCAGCATTGCAGAGGGTCTTTGGCCGGTATATTGCCTGCAAGTCATGGATTGAAGACTGTTCCTCCATATCTTCCAGGCAGGGCTAACATACTGATTTTGCTTGGGCTGTTTTGAGGACAGCTAAGAAAATAACTCTTTGATGTGTTTGATGAGAATGAATCCTGTAGATAAAATTATATTGTATAATAGTTTCCTGCAGCTCCCTAGATTCTTATTAGAGTATTCGTAAATTTAATTCAGCCTCTCCGTAAGAACTGAGATCTCCACTTTGTACTTCTGATTGCTTCTCTCAGCTCGATTAATAACATGGAAACACTTGGTCTTTCTCTGAATTGTGTCTGGTGCCTCCTGCCAGAGCACTGGAGATCACCTTTTGCTGAGCTTATACATATATGCAGGAATAGAGCCATAATTGGTGCTTCAGTGCTCTGTGTAATATCCTCTTCCAAATTAAGGAGGCTCTGAGAGCAGTCAGCTTTTCCCTGCCTGTATTTGATTGCACACTTAAAATCAGCTGACTCTCAGATCAAGTGGTGCCTTGTAGTTTTAAGCTCAGCAGCGGCTGTTGTCTGTGTTAGGGAATTTTTCTGTCACTATAAAAGGCAAAACAAGACCAGAGATACTAAAGATGGCCCTGGAATTTTTTTGCAATGATCCTCCCTGAGAAACTTGAAATGTCTTGATTGCAAATAGGAAAACTCTTGAAGGAATGTGTGTTCATGGTAGAGAGAACTTGAGAAGGGAAGAAAAGGATTTAATTGAATAATTTCCCAATATAAAATGAAAAAAAAATTATGTATATCAAACGAGAAGGAAATAGAACAGTAGGGTGAAGTGACAAAGTACTGGAGGTTTAACTCAAGTTCTGCATTGTGGTATCAGATGTCAGCATCCTGAGATATTCAGCTTGGCACAGTGAGACCACGTCATTGCCTCATTTCATGCTAGTGTGTTTCAGGCTCTGTGCTGAATATTTCCAATACCAGGCTTTTCATACCACGTGCAATAGATTAAATTTTCCTGTTTTGACAGGGAATATCTTTAACAGGATGCCCTGAAATGCCTTAGGGATTCAAGCTGTCCCTTAATCAATGTTGCGGAGGATGCAGTTTTGATTTTTTCTTCTCTAATATATGAACTATGACACTAGATTCATCCTGGCACACATCTGTCAGACCAGACTGAAAGCATCCAGTTAGAGACACTTCATTACCAGCATAGGGCCAACAAATAGGAGACAATCTAAAAAAGGCTGATTGAAATATAACATAGATGGGAAATACAAGATATCTCAAAATAAGGTCATAATGGAGGACATAAATTGCACATCTATCCAGACAGCAACAGGACAGCCTCAAAATATGCTACAGTGTCTGCATGCTGGTAACTGACTTTTACAAACATGCAACATATATGGATTGTTTGTGAAAAGAACAGCTATGGGTCAAGATGTAACTTAACAGAGAAAACAACTCTACAAATATAAATATTTATTATTTGTGGACAGTAACTTCTTCCTACTAAAATTGGCAAGAATGATGAATCCAACCCTCTTAGTATTTATTGGAGAATTAGAAGGCTAATGAGGTGCAGCAAAAAACCCTTTTCTGCCTTCTAGAAAAATCAGCAAAGCTAACACTGCCGGGCCATAATGAAGAATACTGCAGCATATTGAGAGCTACTGGGCTGCAGATCCACCACTAAAAATCTCCAGTGCTTGATACTGAACCAAAAAGAAAAATACAAAATGAAAAATCCACCATTGACTGAAGGACATGCAGAATTTTTTTCCATCTGTATTTTTGTGATTGTGAATACTTGTGTTAAGCACTGCTGGGCTGCCATAGAGCAAATTACAAGCGAGAGATGAATGTGTCTGGTTTGATCTTCGAGCTTCTTTGATTAGATGCAGATAAGAGTCAATGTCATCTCTACATATTGTGCCATGTTTAACATCTGCTGTTCCTTTCTGGGTTGGTTTGCAGTTTGAGTCCTTAACTTATGACCTTTTCTTTTTTCTGATTTAGCCATTGATTACACCCCAGAAGACATGATTCATTTGAACTACAAAATCCCTGCTTGTTGTGGTACTATTAAGCATTGTGCCTACTGAAAGCTGTAGCAGAAGAGAAAGGGAGGCCTAACAGGGCTGACACTGTTTTTTGTCTGTGTTGCAGCAAGGGGGGATTGAAAGATGTATAGGAATTGCCTTATCGTCATGCACACATACACACATACATAAGCATTTTTATTTGTTTATCCAATCTCTTGGATGCTTTTTCAATGCCTGTCTTAACTCTGTTCTTGAAGTAAGCAAGTAAAAACTGTATGACAAGCATTTAATTTTTTTCCTTCTCAAGAGCAGCTAGTGTCCCTTGTGTTGAGAAGAACAGGGGACCATGTGGAAAGCTAAATTTCAATTAACACATCAAAGGGCAGTTGGTAGCGTTTTGCCTATAACTAAGGTTTAACTGAGTTGCAGGACTGGGGGAATTTTGTGTTTTCCTATATGCTCACTTATTGCATTCTTAGCTCTCCTACTTTTCTACTCTTCCTCTGCTTCTCCGAAGGGGACTAATGAAAGCAGTTGAATGTGGTTCTTGCTGAGGAATTAGATGAACAGCTGCTGGGAACAGTCTGGGAATACAGTTTGGTGAAAAAAAGAAATGAGATACAAACAAATTCCCTTATGATGCCATTCATTCTATATGCAGTATTATACCAGAGGGTGGAAAACTGGGAAGGCCTAAAATTCAATTCCAACTCAAGCTGGTTTAAAAAGAAGCAATTCTACATATATTGCAGCCACAAAAACATATATTTAGAGGCACAGACTTTCACTTTGTAGGTAGAAACTGCACAGCTGGTTGTGTACATTCGGTTCTTTCATATATAAGAACTTACAGGCACACCTATTGTACTTTCGTCTCAGTATTTCCTAAACAGTTATGCTAATTCTTACATTGTCAAGTTCATATATTTTCTTTGTGCTTTAAGCAAGATTGGGAAGGGGAAGAAAAACCCACATTTTGGCACACAGGACAATCAAAAATTGAGTCCAGAAAATGCAACATTCTCCTGCTCAAATTTTTGCATTGTAAAAATCCAGCATGCACTTGTGTGTTAAGACTGGAAAGTCAAGCTAATCTCCTCAGTTGCCTCATGTCATACACAAACTGAAGCAATGGCATTTTTTCTTTCTTGTCTTGCTATTTCAGTGAATTCCTTCTCAGGTCCTTTTCAAAAACGTTTGTGGCCACGCCTGTCTACAGAAATGGCATAGCCAAACAGAAGAATTACACTGATCTTGGATGAATTACCATTTAGTGTAGTTCACACTATTTGGAAAACGTTTGTGGGGATGGCCTTTGGCCATATATCCCATATATCCCATATTTTCAGTTAGAGGTCTGTGGTTTATCAACTTGTTTCCTTTCATCCCACTGCAGGCCAGTAGTAAGAGCTGGATTCTTTTCTTCATTGATGGGTTAAAACACATGAAATTCCTCTTATGCTATGTATGGTTTGTAAACTACAAGCTTGGTCTGAAAACATAATAATTTTAGAGTTCTAAGAAAATAATTTTAAATAAATACTTCAAAATATTATTCTAGAACAGAATTTTTTTTTGTGCTTAGAAAATTATAAGAGGCCTTCTTGGTAGTTATGAAAAAAGAAATATGTATTTTTTAAAATTAACTTTTAGAAATCATCTAAAAGTTAAATAGTCTTGCAGACTTCATCATAAATCATGTTTTGGTTTCTTTAAAAGAAGCTACATTAGCCCTCAGGATGAAAGTGTAACTATAGCTTGACACTTTGTGCCTCTGTGCATGTGCACAGGTGATGTTATCGAGGCCCGGGTAACAGTGATACCGAAGGCTGCCGTGGATAAACACAGGTTTCTGATGACAGCATCTTCAGTACGGGAGAAAAGCTCTTGGGCAGTGTATGTTTATGATACCATCATATCCCTGAGGTGCTGACAGAGCTTCAGTCACAGTTTTTCGGTGAGTTGGTTTTCTGTATTTCATGTATCGCTTCTCTTTTATGCTGAAAATTATTGCTATGTCCTCTCTTTAAATAAAGCCAGATTAAAATGAAGAATTAACATCAAAATACCTTTTACTACCCTGGTTATTTTAAAAGAATTCAAAATGTCAACTTCACTTCTTAATGGTTGTAAAATGTATGTTTTGGACAATGGAACTGTATTTTAAGAAATAAAGTAAGAAATAAAGAATAACTTTTTTGACACATTTTGTTTAAAAATTGCTGAAGTTAATTTTCTTTTTTTTTTCAGTTTCATAATTGTTTTTTATTTTACACGGAGGTTTGTTTTATTTTACTAAGGCCTTGGCTCACCACAACAGTTGTACTGCCTGATCTTTAGCAAGTTAAGTGACACAGGTTCTCCAGCACTGAAAACATTACAGGATTAAAATAAATAAATAAATAGATAAACAAAGGGGGTCCAGTCCATCCCTGTTGTGGCAGGAAATGGGTAACTAGGTCATCCCTGACAGATGTTTGTATAGGCTGCTGTTAAAAACACTAAATGAAGGGGATTCCACAACCTCATAAACCTGTTCCATCTAATCTAGACTTCAAGTTGAAAGGATTTTTTTGTTGTTGTTTCATTTTTTGTATGTGCTCTACTTTCTTTGCTGCATAATTATTATAATTCAAGTGGGTACAAAGATCTGTTGACCATGATTTTCTTTATGCCATCTTTTAAAATACACATTTTCCCTTCAGTCTTCTTTTTCTGAGGAAGCCAAGCCCCATTCCTTCAAAAAAACCTTTCCTTGTAAGTCATATTTTCAAAATAATTTACCATTCTTGTTGATTTCATTTCACCTCCATCCGAATTGTTGAAATTGTTCTTGGAGTGCATTGCCCAGAATTGCACAGAATGCTCCAGCTGAGGCCTCAGCAGCACTGCAGATTGCAAAATAATTAGGTCCTGCATCCCACATACTGCACACTTCCTAATACATCCTGGAATGCAAAATGCCTTTCTGCAACGTCATCATGTTTTGACTCATGTTTAGTTTGAAATCCATTTGAACCTTCCTATCCTTCTTTTCAATCCTGTTGCCTTGTTAAAGCATCATCAGATTACCTTAATATACCCAATTTTATTTTTGTCATGGGTAGTACTTAGTTTCTGGCCATCTAGTATGAGCTTGTTGCAGTTATACTGTTTCTCACATTAGCTAAATATTTTGGATTCTAATCTGCTTTCCTGTGTATTTGCAACCCCCTTCCAGATTTTTTTGCAAATTTTACATGCTTAGTCCCTGTTTTATTATCCAAGCTGTTTGAAGAAAAATTGAATAGGATGGATGAGCAATCCCTGAAGGATATTACTGCACTGCCATCCTACTCTGTCAGGAAACTGTTGATAAGTACTGTTTGGGAGAAATACTTAATGACTTATATGTCAGCTGTTGATTTTGTCTGTATCATCTTTTGTATTGCAAGCAAAATTAGAGAGGACCCAACTAAAAGCTTTGTTAAAGTACAGATACCACATTTACTGCTTCCTTCTTATTCAATAGGCCTGCTGCCCTTTCTAGGAAGGAAATTGGAGAGGTTTGACACAATAATGATCTTAAGATTACATTTTAAAGTCTCACTACTTGACTATTTTCTGTCATATAGTTATCTTCACACCTATACAGTAACTGCCTAATAACCTATGATAGTATCCCTCAGAGATGCATGAAGTTATTTGTGAAAGTTAGGTCAACTGAATTTTATTTCTTAAGGCGGGCAGTATTTTCATCCTTTCTAGTCTTGTAGGACCTCCCTTGCACTTCATGAATTCTCAAAAAACCAAAACCAAAACCAAACCACCACAATCCCCCTTTCCCCCCACATTGTCATGCAGACATTACTTTAAGTGCTCCAGGGTAATTTTTAGCACATTTTCCTATGGAAACATGGTCTATATGATCACGTGTATGACCAGTCAGACCACACCATGCCTTCTGAACTTGCTGTTCACTCTCCAGCTGACCTGAACTGAATTTCTACAGATCTTGTGAAAATGAGCAGGTAAATAGAGAGCCTTCCATGGCAACAAGGAATTCAGTGTAAATGAAACCCTGATATCAGGCACTGGAAAACTCACAGAAGAATGTTATGAATATTCCAGCCATAAATTTCAGTCAGACTTTTTGCTCTGGGCTAATGCGAACAGGAGACACAAGGCTACAGGGAGGCAGGCTTTATCCTCTGCTTTCTGAACTACACATTTAAGTCAGCAGGATTGGAAACTGTCATTTCTTAATATTGTTTAACCCATTCCTTCCCTTTTCTGGTCTGTGTGTCTTGGACCTTTGTTAAAATGAATTGCTTTGCATGTCAGACACTGATATTTTGTAGGTATGTTAGGCCAAATAGAGCAGTGAATATTTCAGTCTTCTCTGTGTCACATTATTTGCTGTCTTTTAGATACTGGTTTTGAACCTTCCTTTTTCTGTCCTACTTTGTGTGGTTGTGTATGTGTAACCCTTTATTGGCTTTTAGGTCCCTTCCTAGGTTAACTCATGTTCCCCCTGTGAGTGTACTATACTTTTAAACTCACTTTTAGTCATCGGTCCTTGTGTTTGCTTTTTTGCATGATCCCTTCTTGATTTTCAGCTACCCGAATAGCTCCTGATTCAGCCTCGCTGCTCTTTCAGTGCTTGCTTTGCATCAGGGTAGTCTGCTGCTGTGCCTTTAATACGCTTCTTTCAGTAACTGTCGGCCCTCCTATGCTCCCATTTTGTTAAGAATTTCTTCCAAAATATCTACCCACCCATTTATTCCCTAAGCCAACAAAAATCCACTTTTGGAAGCCCATGCTCTTTCTGTCATTCCATGCTTTCTTTGGCATCATTAGTTTTATTGTTTTGTGATCAATTTTATATCTTCCACCTTTGTCTTATCAGGAAGTATTAACAGATGAGTTAAATATGCAAAACAGCCTTTCATCTCCTATCTCCTCAACTATCTGAAATCTCAGCACCCTAAAAGAAAGGTTGTTCCAAATCTGCTGACTATAGGGCTGTTATCTCCCTCTTGGAGGTGTGTCTGGACAGCATAAGGGATAGGACACTAACTGGGTGGGTGTCAGATCAGATGGAGCAAAGCAGCTCCGCTATTCCCAGCACAGAATAAAGCAGCACACCCACCCAGCACATCCTCCTCATCTGGAGCTGGAAGGGAACAGAGGCAGAGAATTTGTAAATTAGAATACTACTATTTTAATATCTAATATTTCATCATCTATCAGGCTTATTGTTGATGTTTTGTGACCAAAATTTGAAGGGCTTATTCAACAATTACAAAAAAAGCAAACCAACAACCCTGAACTGGTATGACTTTTGCCTGAAAAAAGCATCAAGACATGCCCCATTGCTATTAGAAACCACATACAGACATGGCTCTCTGCAAACACTGTCTGTCTCTAATGGCTTAAAATCAAAGGCAACAAAATAAGCTCCAGGCAAGACAGATACTTCAGGAAAGAAGATATAAGGTGTAAAGAGCGAGATAGAAGTATGAAAGATGTGTGGAAAAGCACGAGCTTAAAAAAACATGGAGAGGAAGCCTGACAGATAAGAGTGGCCTGTTTACCTGAGAGCAGTGTTGTAAAAGGAATAGTCTGTGTGTAGGAAAAAATTGCAGGAAAGAGCAGACAAGTAGATTGCAAGGAGCATGGGAAGAAAAGAAATACAATAAAATGAAAACAGGTGAGGAAAAAGAAAGTGAGTGTAGCCTCCAATAGGATGATTTTTTAAGTATTTTTTTTACCAGAGAACATTTAAAACCAAGTATTTTTTATTAAAATTACATAGACAAGAAGGAATTGTAAAATAGTCCTTGATTCTGACTGGACTGTAGCTAATAATCACAGTAGCTAGAGCTGGAGTCACCATGGTAAAAAAACCAAAACAAATTCTGTCTAATTTTTGTGTTTGGTTTGAAGGGAGGCTGTTTGCAGGCCTCTTGGAGATTTGGAGCAAAAATCATTAGAGCAGATCACTGGATCTGACTGATGGTGGTGATATCAAAGGTGTCGTAAATGCAGTTTATGACAATTACATGAATGATAAAAATGGACCTGTGCTTACATGGTGGTTTTGTCTGTTTATTAAATGTAGGCTTAATGTGAAATCATTGTTTTCATTTTAGCTTCTCTGCATTTTGATATGCTGGTATATTTAGGGAAGGTATTTTTGCTACTATATTATTTATGTATGCTTTTGTTACCTTGCAACTCAGAGTTGCTAGCAAGTGCTATATTAAAAAAATTATAAAGCGTGTAGTGCAGTGTATGGCTGAAGGAGACAGCTCTGATTCAGTGAGCCTCAAAATTGGTTTAATCAAGATCAAAATAACTTTTTCCTGTAACAATGTTATTACACTAAACAGTTTTAGAAAACTTTAACTAAACTTAAAAATAATGTTAATACAATTGCAACATTCCAATTTGCTCACAAGTAGAAATGCTTTGTGAGAATTCGGGGCAGATGTTGTTACAATCTGAGATGGTGTTCCATCATGGCAATGCACTTCCCGTCACTGTCACTTGGCATTTTACTTTGTAGTTGTGCCAAAACTGCATTTTGAATCTTCTGAGCTACAGAACACAGACTGGAAGATTCTAGTCATTATCCCAGCCCAGACTGGCCAGGAGCACATTGGCCTGATACAGGAAGGGTCCATGCATGTACTCAGCTGTGTCAGGAGAAAAGAGGACACAGGTGTTTGAGCTACAAACTTCCACCAAGACAGAAAACAGTAACAGCTTCTCCCAAGTTGTTTTCCCAGCATACTACATTCCATCTAGCCTAGAAATGTCATAAATACATCATTTTGATGATGAAGTAACTTAGGCATTTTCTACACAAGCTGATGTACCAGTGTGTTTATTCAGTTATAAGAATTTGCTAGTTAAATCAGATTGGCTGCTGGTGTTGGCATAGTTATAGGGGGTGTGTATGTCTTTCTGTATATGGGATAGGTGTGTGTGTGTGTACACATAGTTCTATGTATAAAATTCATAAATATTGGCAAATATACAGTGAGGCATACTGTAATAGCTTGATTTAAGAAAGTACCACCATGGGTCTATTATCCATTGCTGGGAAAACAGGGAACTAACAAAGAATTTGAAGCCTTCTTAACAAACAAAATCTCAGTTTCACTGGCCTTAAAAATAACCAATGGACTAAACAAAAGGATACTAACAAGTCTGGGTTGCTCTACTGTCTGTGCCAAGTCCAAGAAAAGGTAAAAGAAGAGACATATTACCCTTTTTGGGCATATTTTAGAACTCTTAATCAAAAGTATACGATGAAGAAAATATTGCCAAAAGACCCTAATGATCTCTGATTCCTGACATTTCCCTGATTTCTAGCTAATAGAGACTGATTTAAGGTTGGAAGCATATAGTTTAGTACTTTTCCAAGGATGTTGTCATTTATCATAACTCTGGAAACTCTCGACTTTCATTCCTAAAAGTACAAGCCTGCTAAATCAAGTTCCTCTTCTGTCTCTAATTCCTCCAAGGTGAATTTGAGGCCTTCCTTCTAATTACTGACATAATTTAAAAAATGTCTTATTTAGAACCTATATGTAAATATATTCATATAAGCAGTTAACTGACGTGGTCACTCCCTGCACCCCAGTGTTGCAGTACCTGCTTCTTGTATGAAACCTAAGCCAGCTAATAGCAAATTGATTTTGATGGGAAAAAGAGAGGCATACCAAGTTATTAAGAAAATGTGTTATTTGATGTTATTAGATACATATCTTTCATGAGGCCACCAAAATGTATTTGATACCTGTGAGCAGTGAAGGTCTGAGAAAGGAAGAAACTGTAATCTCTCTGGTCCCACAATCATAGCATGTTCTTGCTCAAGAACATCTGGGATAATCTCTGGATTTTACATGTAATGTCTGAAATTATGTCTCTCTGTTCTGTAAAGGATACCTGTAAAAGTTTTGTGCCTGACATCTGACTTGAGCACACAGTTATCTTTATAGATGCCATGCAGATGTCTCCAAAAGCTCACTCCTGCTGTAATCTTCCTTATTGCCACTATTCATCAATTCATTTCTTTAAATGCTTTCCTTCTCTATCTGCCAGTTAACTTCTTACTTCCTAGTGATTATGAACTTATTGTGATAAAAGTTTCTTGCAAAATAGTTCCCATGGCAAAGTTGAAAGCTCTAACAATTTTAATGTTTTTCAGGATTTTTGTTGTTTAGCTTTTTTATCTTTGGAATAAGGAAAATTTATTATACTTTTCTGTTCTTCAACTGTCCTCAATTAGAGAGTTACTACTGTGAAAAACGTTCCTAACTTGCATTTGGCACATTCTTTTAAGAAAAACAGCATGTGCATTTCACTCCTCTGTTCTGACCTGAATTTTAAGGTACTCTTCTTTAGGAGTTAGCAAAATTTAATGAGCTTTCTGGGGCTTCACCTAGAATGAAGTTTTTCCCTTGAACGTGGGTGTGTGGTACCTTTATCATTATCCAGTGCAATCCCACTGAAAGGGGATTTCCCTGTATTTGCTACCTCAAGGTATGCCTGATGTGAGTGGTATGCAGTGTTTACATAGGAAATCTTGATAGCAGACTGTTCTGTTCCTAAAAACTAGAAGGCAAAGAGAAAGATTTAATGTTTATTATATTTTTTTAAAAAGAATGAGTAATGGTTACTCAGTACTATTTGAGTGGGATTTAGTTTTTAACATTTTGGGTGGGTGACACCAACAGACTGCTCACCATTGTGAGAGAAAGGTCATCTATCTGGCCACTGGATCATAAAGTTTTATTGCAAAATAAAGACAGGGAAAAGCATTATGTACATCTACAAAGCTATTTAATAAGGGAAGTCTTTTGAAATTTCTGAAAGGTACTACTGAGGATGTTCTCTCCTGCCATGATCTTAAATTGGTAACACTGAAGCAACGTGGCTTTACAAAGAAAGGCTTACCTTAAAATCAGTGTCAGCTCTAACTCAGTAAGAAAGTAGTTTTCTATGAACTACAGAGGGGAAATATACTCAGCTCCATGTATTTTCCAAGTTATATAGGTTGTCTCATCTGGAGATGATCTATGTAATTCACACTCTGCTTTCAATCTACATCTCACAAACCCAAGAGACACAGCTCTGCTATATTACAAAAAGTAGACCCAGCCTGTATTTTGCAGCAGGTACTATGGTCTCATGGGGAGTCCTGCAATATGTGCAGCTTCCTCCTGGTCCCTCAGTGAGGTCTTCTAACACTTTATGTGATTGCAAAGATCTGATTACTTTTCATAGGGTTAATACATGACAGTTTAAAAGACATCTCAGCATTTTTAAACTGCATGTCTGACAGAAGAAGTAATGACTACCTTCTTCTTCGAGTCCTGTTCCCCTAATCAAAGCAACTGATGCTTTATTTAAACAGGAAGTCTCAACCCTATCTGTGGAATAACAATTTGTAAGCAAAACTGGCAGAAAGAATGCTCCCTTATGTATGTTTTTGAATGGGTAGCATCCATTTTGTAAGTGGATGCAAACGGTTACAAACAGAGACTGAATTTCTTTAACTTACTGCTTCTTATCTGGCAGATTTAAAAGCAGCATGCTGCAGCAGGATATAGTCATGAGGAAACGAGGTGCATGCTCACTTTGCTATTATATGGATTGTGGGATTATGAGTATGTTTTTGTTTTAACCTTTCAAGAATATTCTATGCCAGCTGCTAATATTAATATTGCAGTCAGAGTGAACTAGCACTGTTTTACTTCATGGCCATGGACCGGCAATTTCCTGGTGTAATTTGCTTAGGTAAAGTCTGAGAAGTATTCTTTAGAATCGAGTCTTTAAAAACAAGTCTTGGTTGAAATATCAAATCACTTCTCTCTGACAAAAAAAATGTATAGCTGTTACTAAATATATGTCCTGGAACAGATTTGTTTAGCAAGTAAACAAAATAATTTTTACTTTAAGTTAATACCAAATTGCAAGGAAACTTGCAGCTATGCTGTATATTTGTGGGAGGTGAAGATCTTAGATAATTTGACAGATGCCACTTTAAAAGGAAGAGACAGAATTAGTAATATGTGTGTTGTGCACAGAGCCGCAATCCAGCATTAGTAATCTATTCCTGTCATTCTCAAATAGAGGGGAAAGTAGGTTAGTAGATGGCCAGGATGTCTCCACACAGCAACCACAAAATGAGTGCCATGCCTGGCTGATGAATGTATTCTTCATCTATGCAAAATGCAATATATCTGCAACCCACGATTTTTTTTAACTCATCAGAAATTATTGTTATACCTAAGTTGCACTGGTAAAATAGGCTTTGTTCCAGAGCTGACTTTCCATATATCTCACAGTCTCGGTGCAGATTACGTTAGTTTGAGGAAGGAAAACCTGAAAGGTGCGTTTAGCTTCAGCTAAATTTTGACATTAGTGTCTAACTCAAGGCAGAGAGGAATGTTTTGAAAGATGCCCACGTCGGGGTTGGTGCCCAGCTGGGAGCCCCAGCCTGGTGGGTGAGGCGTGTGAGCGGTGGCGGGCCTGGCACATGGCTCCTGCCCGACCTCACTGATGGGAGCTCCTGCTCCAGAAGGCTGGCGAGCGAAGCCTTCTCCCTCGGGACATCAGCTCCTCTCGGGTCCCCCAGTCTCCGCCGCCACACCGTCCTGTCTGGGAACAAACACTGAGATGCGGCAGGCGCCTAACAGCCGCCGGAGGAGATGCTGCCGAAACAACGTCCACCTGGACCGCACCGGGAAGCGCCGGCTCAGCGCGGCCGCTGCCGCCCCCACTGCCCGCACCCGCGGGCTGGGCTGGCCCCGCGCGGCCGCACGCCGAGGTGGTGCGGGGCGGCGCGGGCACGGCCCC
>VWZD01009771.1:815165-846430 GCA_013396695.1 Sakesphorus luctuosus
CGGGGAGGGGCGCGGCGGCCGCCGCCGGAGGCCGGTCCCGGGCTGGCGGGGAGCGGCGGCGGGAGAGGCCGGTACCCCGGGGACGGTGTGGGGTCGGCGCTGGGCCCAGAGGCGCTTAGCGGAGCCTCGGGCGCTGGGCGAGCGCGGCCCCGCCGTCCCCGCCCGCTTGGCAGCGCCTCGTTGTTCCCCCCCGCGCCGGGCCGCGGATCGGGGCCGGCCGCGCTCCCGTCTCGGGGGGCCGCTCGCCGCGTCCTCCCCGAAAGACGCTCCCCTCCACCAGCGGCTGAGTAGAAGTGCTGCGCCCGAGGATGCGGCCGTTGTTGCTGGAGGGAGTCGGGCACTTTTGGCATCATGGAGGTGGGAAGGAGAGAGGGGCCGACACCGGAGGTTCGTCTCCGTGGGGAAGTCGCCCTCGGGGGAGGCCGGTTTTGCGGCCAGAAGTGACAGGGCGCCTTGTGGCCGCCACGGAATGACTGCAACTTTCTCCTGTCCTCCATCACGCCTTCGATGATAATATTTTTCTCCTCCCTCCCCTGCTCCTCCCCTCTTGTGTTACACCGACAGCGACAGCAGGGTGTTGTGGGTGTTTGCAGGGAATATCTGTATGAAGGTTATGAGCAAACAAGTCCCTTCGCTGTTCCCTTTCGGGTATTGTCTCCTTTTCCTCCTTGTGCTGAAATGTGTTGCCACAAGATGTAGCAGTTATACAGCTAGTGAATTGCTCGGCGCTTTTAGCTAAAATAGCTACTTGCTGAATGCCGGTTAGTGGCGGAGGAGAACTTTTATGCACAGATATTTGCATACTGAGCAGTTGTATAATTTTACTTGATTTGCCCCAGTTTAATGAATAGCATGTAGCGTTTCTTGCAGCATCTGCAAAACATCATTGTCCAAACAGGAAACTTGCTAACTTGAAAGAGAAATAATACCGAAGACCGGGAGTCTATATTTTTAGGTCTTCTATAGCTACTTGCTTGCTTGCTTGTTCGCTTTTTGGGTTTTGTTTTTTTTTTTCTTTTTCTTTTTTTTCGGTTGATAGGCGATGGAAGGATGTGGTAACAGGGATTTGATGTCCTGGAAACGTATAACGCAGTCCAGTTTCTCCATTTTCCACGCCAGTAGTTGTCAGACTTGTATCACTCTGTGTCACTTTTGCACACACTCCTGCAGGTAGATTGACATGAAATGCTCTAGAAAATACCTGGGAAGGAATTACAGTGGTGTATGTTAAAGATGCTGAGTAAAGTGGCAGGCATTTTGTGCTCATCTTCTCTGGGAAACTGAAGCGCTCAGAAAAATGACAACCACCATCACAATTCATAGTTTTAAGTTTATTGAGAGTAGGTTTTTTGGTGTTGCAACTCTTGTTATGAATATGCATGCCTTTAATATGTGTGTGTAGGATATTTCTGGATGTATTTCAAATACCTGCCATACAAGCTTGAAATTATTATTGCAGCATAAATTCCATATCTATTTCTTTTAACAAAAAATGGTGGTCCATGAGTACCTCTATTTAGACAAGGAAAAATATTTTCTGTGAAACTAATTTTTAACGTGATGATGATGCTTTTTACAGTTTTCTTTTTCTTTCCTGTGGCTCATGCTGTTGGGTTTTTCTGGGTACTGTGATTTACACTAATACAGGTTCAGGGGTTCCAGAGCAATCAAAACCTTGGTGTTTGCTTGGTACTATAATGTGCTGTATTTGCACAGTGTTCCTGGGTCACATTACTTGTGTGTCCTCACTAGGTTGCTGTCTTTGAAAATCATCATAAGCTGCCAGCCATCCTTGGTCTTATGTTTTGTGTTCATGCTCCTGGGATGTTACCAGTACAGCTTCCTTCATGTATGTACGTTTTATGATTAACTGTCTTGCCTGAAAGCAGTAGGCCCTGAAATAAAAGCATGTCAGTATGTTCTTAGACCCTGTGTTATGTATGTGAAGGAATGATGTTGGATCAAACTAACGAGTGTCCAATATTTTCAGTGCAGTGTGTTTAGAGGAGCCTGCGCTGTCATCAGTTCTAAACTTGTGATACCTTGGGATGTCAGTGGAGGTTATGAGTTTTGGAGCAGTGTGTGAGGCTGCTGGCCCATCCTGCATCAGCTGCGTCCCTGCTAATGCCTCAGAGCCTGCGCCCCTTTTGAGTGGGTAGTGTTTACAGATACACTTGGAGCTTGGGCAGGGCTTGTCCTCCAGCCTGGCCTTCTCATTTGTGGATTCAAATCCCTTTGGTTGGCTTTTGTGAGAGTTGTGTTCATACCGCCTTTGGATGTGCAGGCCTTCACTGAGTGTACCGTGTGTGTTGTGGTTAATCTGACCTCACCCGAGATCCACTGTGAAGGTTCAGCATGAGCCCACATGTCTCATATGGGCATTTTAAGGTTCTGCTTTATTAAGAGCAGAAACCCCCAGCACCCCAATTTCGGAAGGCCTAAAAATATTCTCTGACTATGTAATAAGGAAAGAGCAAAAAGCTCAGACATATATAACCATTGCACAGAGTTACTTGAAAAAAAAGAAATTGCAAAGAATGGCTTGTTGGTATCAAATGAGACTACTTGGAAAACACGTGTGAAATTAGAGAAAATAGTATTTTAAAAATAATCTTTAAAAATGCTCTGCAACATTTTATATTGGATGTTATCTTCTGTATCTTGACTTAGAGTGGCATCATGGCTTAGCTGTATTGATTGGAATTTATGTTTTAAGGTTTTAAAATGAAAGGGCTGAGATGGACTTGAATACAGTAGCATCTGTACGCTTTTATTGCATAAGAACTGTCTCTTGTTTGCATTTTAGTAGAGCTTGTGAATGTCTGTCATTCCGTCCAATTGTTTTATAGGCCTATAACTTATGTGTGGTACATGTGGTCAGTTATTTAAGAACCTGCAAGTAGACGCTATCAGGAATTTAGGAGGACTCTTATGCAGTGTTATTTTACATACTGTGTGTGTGATTGTATGGCTAAATCTTGTGCCGTAGCTCACATAAGTGCAGTCATAGAACTTCCTCTTTGAAGTTTCTTGACTTTTATCTGCCCTATGTGTGTGACTAAAAACACTAAAGCACTTAAGTGGAAAGTGCTGTTTTGTAAATGGAGAATGTTTAGGCCATTGCTGACAAGGCAGAGTCAGAAGAGATTCCATAGACTGGTTTGGATTGGAAGGGACTGTAAAGGTCACCTGGTTCCAACCCCACTGCCATGGGCAGGGACACCTTCCACTAGACCAGGTGTCTCAAAGCCCCATTCAGCCTGGCTTTGAGTACTTCAGGAATGTGTCAGTCACAACTACCCGAGGGTCAACCTGTTCCAGAATCTCACCATGCTCACAATAAATAATTTCTTCCTAATATCTGATCTAAACTGACTCTCTTTCGGTTTAAAGCCATTGTCCCTTGTTCTGTCCCTCCATGCCCTTGTGAAAAATCACTGCCCAGCTTTCTTGTTGGCCGCTTTAGCTCCTGGAAGGCTGTTCTGAGGTCTCCCTGGAGCCTTTTCCAGGTTGAACAATCCTAACTCTCTCAGCCTGTCTTCATAGTAGAGGTTCTCCAGACCTCTCCTCATCTTTGGGGCGTCCTCTGGACTCCTCCAGTAGGTCCAGTGTTGAGGCCCCTGAGCTGAACACAGCTCTCCATCTGGTGTCCCACCAGAATGGAGCAGAGGGGCAGAACCACCTCCTTCGACCTGCAGGCCACGCTCCTTTTGATGCAGCCCCACATGCAGTTGGCTCACTGGGCAGTGCCATAGTGTCTGGTAATCAAGCATAATGCTTTGTAAATTATTTTTTGTGTGTGGTCTTGGCTTTCAACACTTTGCTAAAAGCAAAATAGAATGCCAGGTAGAACTTTGAATTACCACAATAGGAATGCTAATTTCATTTTTCAAATTTGAACCCAAATTAATATATAATGGTAAATAAACTCATGACATGTATTTAACAGTCTTTGGAAAACTAATGTTGTACTTATAGCAAATTTTGTTGGTAGCTTTTTCCTCCCTAAAACTTGATAAATGTGCATTATCTATTGTTACCTAAAATGTGACTGTAGTTGTCTGTCAGTTTATTCCCTCTTTTAAGTTTTCAATGCAGAAAATGTTTCTGGATGGCACGTTGTGTCACCTGTACTAGTCACAATGTATTAGTGTACAAACACGAAAGCTATCTGAATCTTATTAAAACTTTCAGGGTTGCTGTTTCCTGTTGCTTGCTTATAGGATAAAACCTCAGCTGCTTTATTTGCTTCACCAGTAAGTTCTTAAGTTTGTTGTTTTTTGTCATTGAACTGTAGATTGAAAATGTTATGAATTTGATCAGTTTATATGGGAGCAGAAAAGAATGAGAACACTGTCAATTTAAAAATGATGGTATGTTTTTATTCAGAATGAGCAAGCAATCATAAAAGGTTATTTAGGCTGGCAGTAGCATGCGCAGGTGTTGTGTGAGACTTATTGTTGTGCTAGTGATACACAGAAATTCTAGCTTCTAGTTTCCTTGAAGACATGTTTCTCAGGGTAAGCTGAGGCTTATGCTACATTTGTACAAGATCTTGTAGCATGTCCAAATGAGAAATGACATTTTTTAATATGGATCCTCGTTGGAGTCTGGTTTTCTAAAAGGCAATGCTGTAGCAAACAGAGCAAATTAGTACTTGGCTGATTGTTTTGTTTTAGTTGTGTTTTAAGCTGCTTAAATGGAATTTCCCATTAACCTATTCCATTTTAAATGGAGAAAGAATCGATATCTTTAAGGACAGGCTGTGCTTATTTATTATCTTCATTCAAAAACCCCCTTGTTATTTCTCTCATTCTTTTTTTTCCCCCATATGTTTTCTTTCTTGTTTGTGTTTTCTTTCAGCAAGTAATTTTTTTCCATAATCAAGCTGAAGTAAACTTGCTTATAAGTAGTAACTGGTACTTACTGGTACTTGGAGCCTGGTAACTCTAAATGATTGGGGAATACTGTTGGGACTCCTGGGAAAGACTGCTTTATATATATGCATCACGATGAAAGTTAGTTCTATGGAATTTTGCTACCTTAACAATTGAGATTATGGGAATATGACAGGCTTAAATAATCCTTTATGCTTTTTGTATTCTTGGAATAGGGTTGTGTTTTGAAGTAGTACTTGCTCCCAATCCAGTTTACTCCCATACTAAATTTTTTACTTCCATGCTGAGATTTTTACACAAGAAAAAACGTTGAAGTTAGTAAATTGTGTTTATGCAGTAGAATATTTCCTAAACTGTAGCTAAAAAGCATAAAAGCACACAAGTGGGAGGAAGAAGAGCTTTGTATTTATGAACCTCTTTCTGTTTGGCGTGGTGTGTTTCAGCTGTAAAAGAGGAAAAGGGAAATTTGGTTTGCCACGTTGCACTGAGTGGATATGAAGGTGGGTAGAGGAAGAGGAATGGTCGGGGTTTCTGTTGAGAATGCCGGTACTTCAGTTGTGATCGGTGAGAGCAGTTAAACAGAACCTGGCTACCATAGTACAATCCAGTTTTCAGGTAGTCTTGCGAGTGGAAAACTTTTAACAGTGCTGAAGGTAACACAGAATGAGTACTGCATTTTATGTTCAATACTTAAGGATTGAGTTTGGTAGCAGCACGAAAGTGTTAGTGAGTATCCGAAGGTGTTTTGGATCCTACATTTCCCATCATCTTGACTCCATCCTTATTGAGATGCTCTTGTTTGGGATAGGAAGGAAGAGTCGACTTCCTTCCCAGACACCTTCTCTCTGGAGCTCTTACCCCTTCCTTTCCTTCCTGAGCAGAGCACTGGGATATGCCAGCAGAAAAATCCTGGCAACTAGCCTTTGCCTGGTGAGGCTATGGTAGGTGGCAGGAACGTGAGTGCTTGTTAGCTTTAATGTTCCCCAGTCAAACTGAGGCCCAGAAGAAGGGAGCAGAACGTCCTAAGTGACGTTGGATGTGCTGAAGATGCTGGGGGAAGGTTGGGACTCTGTGAAGTCTTTGGGGTCGGTCCATGCTGGAGAGACTGACTGAAATCAGAGTGACTATATTACTAATTTTAATCATGACTTAAATCAGTGAGCAGGAAACCCTGATTAAATAATTGGTTTTAATTTTATTTTTCATTTGTGCTTAATTATTTTTCCTAAAGAAAAGTTGATTCTAATTGATCTAATTTGATCATATCTCTTGCTAGGTGGGAGAATACACATCTATATGCGTTTATTTAAGTAGTTATGCACCTTAGATTCCTAATGTTTAAGAAACATAATTCCCCATGCTTTAGACAGCTTTTAACTTACTTTGTTAGCTAAAGAAAAGGAATCCTAATTGTGCTACATACGTAAGAAGAAACAAATATATCCAAATGTGTTTTGCATTTAAACCAGATTAAGTAGAATTGTCTGTAGTTTGTAAAATGAGTCATTTGTTTCTGGTCATTGTGCCTTGCAAGATTTTGAGTTAATAGATCAAATCCAGTCACCATTCCTTCTTGTTCATCGTTTGGAGAAGAAAGCTGGGCCTTTCCTGTGTTCTGAGTTGTCAGTTGCTCCTTAGCAGTTGAGTGAACCAACTGTTGAAGTGGTTGCACAAATGAAAATGGCAGAAGTGGTTGCTGGGGAAGCTGATCGAGCGCTTGGGGACTCTGATTCGGGCGGCTCACCAGCGGCTTCCCCTGATGCAATGGTTTGGCTGCCAGCAGAGCATTAAAGTTTATATTGTTTGGATGTGTTTTTCCCTTGTATGAATTTAATAGATCATAAACTTTAAACCTCACTGTAGATTCTTATTGCTCCAAGCTTAGATTTAACATTTAATGCTGGAGCATATTTTTAAAATACACAAATAAGAAAAATTACCCACCTGTGCTCAATAGCTTTAGCTGGAGAGGCTCCGAGACTGACAAGTGTCCTCCAAGGATTTAGAGGGAAAGGTAGGGGTTGTTGAGTGGCTACACAGCTGTGACGGGAATCTGGTCACTTTAGAGTGGGAAAGTTAATTTACTGGAGCTTTTATGTGAAACCGAACATCACAGAAGAGGTTGGCGTTCCCTGGGAGCACCGCTGCGTGCTGAGAGGTGGCAGCTGGAGCATTGAGCAGTGTGTCTGCCTCATCTTATCTGCACAGTTCTAAGTAGGTGAAAACTTAAAGGCTGCAGTGTTTTCTTTATAATGTCCTTAAGAACAAAGCGCTCCACTTGAGATTTTAAGACATGAGGGGGATGCGGAGAAACTGCAGAGTGCCTTTTACAGGAAATAAAGCCTGACCGTAATGACTTTGGGGGCTGGCGAGCACTGGATTCCCTTTATACGTATTTCTAATAGATCTATACCTGTAAGAGGAAAATAAGAAAAAATACTTTTTTTTTTTTTAAGAATAACAGGAAGTCCTGATGCTTTTAGAAAAATCTGTTGTGTGATGTCACATCCACTCAACTTTTTTAGCTATTTAATTGTGTAGCTGTAGGTTGAGCTGGAAGCAGAGAGATACTTCAGTCACCATGTGTTACAACTGTAGCTTTTGGTGGATTGCACATTGTTGTTTCTTTGGTAAGTAACAAAACTTCTAAACTGTAAGCTTGAGGGCAACAAGTTGGAAAATATTGCTACAAATAAATATGTAAGTTGTTTTTTATAAGTCCTGCAGGTCTGAAAGAGTATAATTTAGATGCTGGTCTTCACTCTGTGGGTCTCTGAAGCACTTGGGATTATGTAGACTTAACAGTAGAGGTATTTTCCCTTTCTGTGCTTTACCACAGAACTCACTGGCCTCTTGGCTCTATGAGACTAATTCAGATGATGCTACAAGTAGGATTTGTAATACTTCTTTTTTTTCCACTCTTTTGACTTACAACTAATCAGTCCTGTACACTGCATAGCTGTAATTGGTAAATATTGTTTTTTCTAGCTAATGTGTTCTCTCATAGGTTCTGCAGTTGTGTCCTAAATTTTGCAGCTGTACTTTAGCCAATTTTTTCAGTGTGTGCACCCTAATACTCTCTTTCTACCTATTTTTGTTGTCAGGGATGTTACAACCTTTGCTATTTCTTAGGTTATTCCTAATAAAAATGATGAGAAAAGTAATGTCCTTTAATAAGTCAGTATTTTCATTATAAAGCAATTGAAAATAAAATCCACACATGTTCACTTTATCAGTAGAATGTGCAAGAGTGGTGATATCTAAGGGGGGTGATTATCTTAATTTTTTTTCTTTGTAATAGTGATGATTATAAAGAGTAGTTTTATCAGTATTACTATTTTTTTTGTTTGGGTGTTTGTTTTTTTGGAGTTTTTTTTTTAGTGGGTTTTTTTGCAAGTCAGTAATTGCTTGAACTGGTGGCTGTTTGGGGGTGGTTGCTGTGTCTTTGATAGGTTTGAGTTTCAGTAGCTTTATTCACAGTACTCAACTATGATAAGAGCTCTCTTCTAAGTTTTCTACAAGCTATAACTTTGAATAATATAGAGTAATTGTTGTTATAGTACCTTTGTTCTTAGTATGAAGGGTCATTATGAGGAGTGGGATTTTAATATTTCAGAGTTACTGTAGGATTCAACTAGAAGTAATCCCTAAAGATGCAGGTTTAAAATTTTTAAATTGTATTTTAGAAGTACTTTTCCTGTGCATGTTGTTGCCTCCATATGTGGTTGCTTTTTTGAAATTTCTTGCTTATTTAATTTATCAGATTACATATTACCTCTTTATAATTAAATTATATTATTAAATGATTGTGATACAAATAATGCCTAAGAGGAGTTAGACCAGTATTCAAACTGTGAAAGGGAGGTATCGTGCTGGTCCTCCTTGTTAGATGGTATTTGGTGTTCTGTATCCATAGATGATTTCAGCTGTTTGCTTGACACATGCTTACAGTTCCAGAACATGCAAGGGGTTAGAATTAGGGAAGAGGCAGTTTTACATGTCCTGCATGTACACACGTTTGTATATACACAAAATGTTGTCTTGATGAGCTGTGTTGTCATTAGGAATGCCAGTGTTGCTGTTTGGACCCTCCATTCCCCATTGCAGTCTCTCAAACAAGCTGGGCTTGCACAAAGGTTTCAGCTACTTTTTAGTAAAAATGTTCTAAATTTCTGTTGTTTCCTGTTGCATACTTTTTAAAAATTTGTTTCTTTTTTTTCAAATTTGTACTTCTGTTAAACCTGGTGACTATTGTAGAGGGTACAAAATTTGGCAGCTGGATTAATCATGCCAGTTTTGCCATATAATGAGTTTTACCTTTTTGTATTGCTGTTTGCATTTAAACAGAGGAACGGAAACAGGTGGAATTCACAGCAGTCTGGTTGTGTATTAGACTATATATTAATACTATGTTTCTTGTATTTTGGGTCTATTTGTTATACTTGCAACATGTGGTTTGGGTATGACATACTGAAGCAAAGACAATGAAATAATTTCCAGTAAATTACCTTAATAGCAAAGTTTTTTGTTCCCCCCCCACCTCAGGTCGTGTGATTGAAAGTTGACCTGATTTGTTCTCGTGGCTAAATCACAACGTGCTGTTCTTTCTGAGCCTTTCACTTGTTTTTTTCTTCTAGAGAAGTGCAAACAACAGGCACCAATCTCTGCCAGGGTCTGACACCACCTTCCTACTGTTTTTCTTAAATCTTTTACTTCAAATTTCTTCAAACAAAAAAGGAAAGAACCTTCTATTTTTACTTTTTTTTGTTATTCTTGTGGCTTTGAAATCCCATCTTTCTACGAGAAGTAAGCAATGAGGCAGCAGTACCAGTGACTCTCAGAAGTTTCAGGGTTTGGCTGAGTGCCACCCTCCCTGGTCTCTCTGATGGGGTGTGTTCCCTGTCCTAGACCAGGTGGCTCCGCCTGTGACTCCTCCCACCACCAGTTTCCCTTCATGGCTGGTGGTGGGCCAGGAAGGTGACCCCCAGTCTTGTCCTGCTTCTCTGCTTCCCCTGTGCTTCTCTGAACAGTGGTGCCCCTGCTCAGCTTTCATTTGTGCTTGCTGTTGATATTGCTGGAGAGAGGGCAGTTGTAGATAAAGGGAGTGGATCGATGTGATAGGAGCAGGAACCTTCTGGGTGTTTGACCTCCCATGCTCAGCTGGAGGGTGCGCTCGTTGACACGTTTGTGCAAAGGTGTGCCCAGGAGTCTCCTCCGGTATCCCACAGCACATCACCAGGCAGGAGCTCACCCACTGCAGTGCTGACAGCAGGGGTGAGTGCTTTGTGCAGTTAGGAGTTTGCAACCACAGGTGCCTGTGTCTGGAAAGACTGGAGAGAAATGTTGGTTTTTCTCAGGTGTCAAAATTCTGAAATACAGTTTTAAGATTGTTGTGTCTAATTGTCCAAATTTTGGGGAAAAAACATTTTGTTAGTATTTTGTCAGTCTTTAATAATGGAAATTCCTTATGCTTTTTAGGTTTCAGTCAAGACAGGTTATTACAAATTCTTTTTGTAACATCCGTTGAGTCATTGAATCTATTGAGTTCGTTGTATCAATGGTCCAAAGATAGTGAGTGGAAGAGTTTATGTTGGAAAACATAAGGCATTTTTAGTAGGAGTGTTATCATTTGGTAAATAATCATGTTAGCATGTAGTGCTTGCAGAACAGTGTTTTGTTATGTGAAAGCATTGAATTAGTGTTTAGGGTAACTACCAGTGTGACCAGCTATTAGAGATGTAAAGGGTTTCATTAGAGACTAAACTGACTTTATTTTAATAGTTACCCAAAACCTGCATGATGTGCTCAGTTGTTGACATTTGCTACTTGGTACTTAGAAGTTTTCCCATGAGAAGACTTTATCACTTGTCCATGTTTCCTGTGGCAGTGCAGGGCACGTGGTGCCGCCTTTGCGGGTGCCCGGTGTGTGTCGGCACTGCCGGCACCAGTGCCTCCCACTGGGCACAGCACGGCAAGGAAGGCGGCCTCCAACTCAGCCTTTGTGTTCTTCTAGGGAGCTGCTGTTAGTGAAACTTCCTCCTTACTGATGTGTTTTTACTCAGTTGCTTTGACTAGTGCTTAAATTTCAGCAGTGTTTCTGTCACTGGGGTAGCCCACTAAAGCAGTGGGCTGGGGTGGGCAGGTGGTGCCTGTATCGATACCCCCATGCGCCTGGAGACTTGTCAGGGCCCTTGCCATGTCTGACTGTACAGGCACTGTCTCGTTTGGACTGTTCACTTTTTTGAACTGATGGAGGTAAGCCTGGTTTGATTCTGAGTCCTCTATTATAAAGTCCATCATAGGTTTGGTGATAGATGTATTCAGTTCTAAAACATTATCCATGTGGTCAGTAGTTATCCAAAGTCAGGAGTGTGGATCAGTCATGTTTGATGTGTGTCCGATTTGTCAGCTGTTGGTAAGGTGTGCTGTTGCCTCCTGTAGCATGGTCTGTTCTGTTTCTCTCAAATCAGCTGCAGGGAGTAGCTCCACGAAGCCCACTTTAACCATCCAAGGAATTAAATGCTCCTCCCCAGTCTATGGTGCGAGCTATTTTAAGGAGAAATCTATCTTCTGTCACATGGAGAGAGGAGGTTGAATCACACTTGGTTTTGCTTAAATTGTGTCTAGAGTGGTCCACAGAAAGCAGAGTAATGTCAGGATCCTTTAAGAAGAAAAGGGCAATAAGTACTATAAATGTTCAGGTGCTTCTACATGGTAGATGATGTTAATTACACCCAAGTATTTTTACTGAAGTCTTGTAGTATGTATTGGCTGTGTACCTGAAAACATTATTTTATTTTTCAATTTGCAATATCAGAGACTTATAACTCTAGTCTTTCTTAATTTCTAATTGCCCTTTAGGGCTTTTAACTGCATTTACGTTACAAAGTTTTATTCACATGATTGCAGACTTTGTTCCATGAGGTTCGCTTAGCCAGCAAGATGGGCAGTTCTTTACAAAGGACTGTGTTGCAAGGAATGAGAATCCCTTCTGATTTTTTCCTAAAATTTGAATGAAAGTGATAGTGTAGCAGAAAAGAAAGCTGGTTTAAAATTAGACGGTGAACGCTGGATAGGAGAAACGGCTGTAATGCAAATTTCTTTAATGATAATGCTGAGCAACACTAAAACTGAATTTTTGACAGATGATTACATAGGATGTTTCTTTGTGTGTGAACTGGGTGGGTTCTGAATTTTTAAAAATGTTCAGTACTCAAAGTTGCAACTGAATTCAATGTGTGCTGTTGGTATCAACAGGCTTTGTAGCTGTACTAATGCCTGATTTTCTGAGCCCCACTCAGACAGGTGCCTCCAAGAGAAAACAGTGAGCCACCCTGCAGGTAAAATGGCCTGCCCAGTGCAGGGGCAGGATCCCCACAGCATGAGCTGTCTGGTGGTGTGGTGGTTTCTGGTGAATCTTGTGATTCTGCAGTCTAAATCTCTTAGCTAAGTTATTTTTGTTGAAGTTTTTTGTAGTTTCTGTGCTGATTGGGCCATACAGGTATTTTGAAAGGAGGAAGTTGATGGTGTTATTTGAGGTTAATATCTTTTTCTTAAAATGATTTAAAAAAAGAGTTCAAAAGCTAAAATATTTAATGAATCTTGTGATTGCAGTTAGTGATGGATTTACTATTCCAGTTTAATCTTAGAGGTGTCATGAGCTTTTTTGCATGTTTGATATTAAAACAATATGGAAGTTGAAGTTCTAGTCGATCACAGTGAAATGAGTGAAATGGATTAATATATTTGGAAATATCTTGATTTTTTTTTTGTTTAATTTCTTATTTGTAACATGTTCCTCACCATGTACAGGCAAGAACAATATAGTTTAGGATTTATGTACTGTTGTCAGCAGTTTATGCCCTGAGTGCTCTGGGGAGCACAGCACTTGGCCTCGAGGGTCAGTGGGCTGTCTGTGCTTGGGAAATTTTGAAGATCACTGGTGGGGAAATGGAAGTAGGAGCTACAGAAGTTAGGAGATCAGGAAGTTCAGAGAATTAACAGTTGAAACATAATTCTATTGACACAAATACTGCTTTCAAATACTAAATGACTGGTATTGTAATTCAGAAAAATAAGATAAATTCATTCAATGAAATTGTTGAGGGTTTTCAGCCTCCCTTTCTACCCTATGGGTAACATCAAAAATTTTATTTGGGGAAAAGCTGCACAACTTACAGTCCTTCCTTCATAGTTTACTTTTTTCTGAGGAGTGAGGGTGAGAACCAAAAGCCCTGTGGGAAGAGACATTGGTTGCTCTCTTCCTGCTTGATAGGTGACCTCTGCTTTTAACTTCCTTTGCACTCCTTCCTCAGATAGCAGAAACTACTGTTTGTTTTTGATACGTGCAAAAGGCCTGTGCCATTTTAAATTCTTGCAGAACAGCCATTTCGTGGGCTTGATTGTTTAGAGCTTTCGGTTTGTGTCCTTAAAACCAAATGCAGCAAATGAAATTTGCTGTACTTTCTGGTATGTGTCTACATAGATGTTTCTTCTTCAGGACTACTCCTGGCTTTTAGTCCTTTTCAGCATGGAAATGAATGGAAGGATGGAATGTAGGGAGCTTTTGTTCAGCGTGGGATGCACTGTTTGAGAGTATCACAGAACTGATGTTACCTTGTGACTTGTTAGTCTGCATCGCTGACAAGTGACCCATGAACTTGCCGTGTGCTGCTCCCCACTCGCTGCCTCTTCCCCAAGGGGACAGGGAGTGTCTGGGTTTGCAGCAGAAATGGGCAAATTCTGCTGCTCTCTCTCTGTTTGGATACCTTTTACTGAGCTGTCTGGAAGCAACAGTAATTGCTGCCTATTTCCCTACACAGATGAAGAGGAAGCTGGTAGAGATATGCAGGCAGCACGTCACCTGCATCTGTGCCGCCCAGGCTGTTAGTTTTTATCTCTCTGTTGTGTTCAAAGCAGATGTTTCCTACCTAGACAGGCAGTCTTTTAGTGTTCTGTCACAGATGTCTTGTGTAACTTTAGCCAAGACAATAGGTACTTTCTGTAAATATAAATAGGCTTTTCGTACCTTACAGGACACTTGTAGACATAAACTTGTTTGTGTATTGTGTATTTGTTTATTGATTGTAGAGGGAGTAGTAGAGTGTAATACATCAGCACTGATACTGCTCCATGTGACACCAGCAAGGGCCTTTTTTACATTTGATCAACAAAGGCAACCTGAAGGAGTGCCATCCTATTTTCTTTTAACCTTTCTTTTGACTTGGTAGCATGCATAAAACAATGCAATTATTGTTGGTTTTTTTCTTAACTAGAACATTGTTTTTAACTGTGAAGAAGGAAAAGTTACTGGTTTTGACCTTACAACTGTGTAATGAATCTTCCCTTTCCAGAAGAAAGCTGCATGGAACCTGGATATGATTGTTTAAGGCTTTTTGGGAGACTTTAGAGAGGTTAGTATCACATTTATGCATGCACAGACTGTAGTGGTCAGAGATGACAAGAAACATGAGGAGGATGTGTTAGTTGGCTATCCAGTTGCTGCCAAAACTGACAGTTGTCTAGAACAAAACTTTATTAAAAGCACTTTAAAAGAGGGCTTTGTATTTCTGGTTATTCCATCACTGTAGCAGATGCTCAAATAAGATGCTGTCATTAAAAATGAGTTTTACTGAAGATGCATTTGTTCTTCACAATCTATGTATTTGTTCTAAATAGACTAATTGCTTAGAGAAGTACTTTAGACAGTGCTAGTCCACTAGTCAATAGACCTGGTCTCGGGTATCACTGTCTTTAGCCATGAAGAGTGCAAAATGGTCAGTGAGGATTATGTTAACAAACCTATTGGCTTCTTTTAAACACGCTGGCTCTGACAGTTTACTGTTAAATGGTGGAAGTTGGTGATGTTGAAAAGACACCAAAGTCCTTCTACCAAATCAGAACTTGCTATTTTCTCACTCTTTGCAGTTCAGAATAACGTAGAGAACAATTGCAAGTGAGGAATCCAGACCTTTAAAAAAAGCAGGTAAATGTGACACTTAACAAGAAGTTTCAAAGCACATTCAGGATATCACCTGTGGAGTTTGTGTTCAGAGTATTGACTTCTCTGTCAGGCTTGTTCTGCGTATGGTATTGTAGCCAACAACTTGAGATACCTGGTTTTAGCAAATTCTTTATTATTTAAATTCCCAGTTGTGTGAGTTCAGAATAAGTCTTTTAACTTAGAGCGTTTCCAAAAGGGATTTTATTCACTGTTGCTGCTTTTCTGTGGTGTATTTTTTGTAGTGCCGTTTCTGTTTTATTGATACAGGAGGGCTCTTATGATGGGGAAAGATCTTGCAGTTTGGGATTTTGACGTAAGAAGTACACACTGATCTTACCTAATACTGTTTTTAAGAGGCCAGAAGGGGTTACTGGAAGTGGAGAGGGAATTTGGATGTGGAGAATTCTTCTTCCGCATAGACTGTTGTGCAGTGGGGCACAGCAGAGGTTTCTGTTACAGTAGCCATGCACTGATCTGTTGAATTCAGTAATTCAGGTGTGCAAAGAGGAGAAAATACGATGATAGCAGTCTTCAAAATGTAGCCATCTCACTGCTGTTGAGGCAATTCCAAGATAAGTAGATTCGAGATACTAGCACTATAGAATCATAGAATCATCAAGGTTGGGAGAGACCTTCGAGATCATCCAGTCCAACCATCCACCCAGCACTGTCATGGTAACCCCTAAATCATATCACCCAGATCCAGGCACCTCTGAAATGCCTCCAGGGAGACTCTGCCACCTCCCTGGTTAACCTATTCCGAAGCCTGACCACCCTAACAGTGAAAAGAAATTTTCTCAAATCTAAACTGAATCTCCCCTGGCACAGCTTCAGGTTATTTACTCTGGTCCTCTCGCTGCATGCAAGTCAAAGAGACTGCCCCCACCTCACTACAACCTTTTCTTCAGGCAGAGAGCAATGAGGTCCCCCCCAGCCTCCTCTTCTCCAGACTAAGCAAACCCAGATCCCTCAGCTGCTCCTCATAAGACATGTTTTCTAGACTTTCCATGAACCCTGTTGCCCATTGCTGGACACGCTCCAGCACCTCAATGCGTTTTTAAAGTGAGGGGCCCAGAACTGAACACAGTACTCAAGGTACAGCCTCACCAATACCAAATACAGATGTAGATGTACTGCATGTTCTTTCATTTCCTTCATTTGCCTTCATTCATCACATTAAACATTATCCAACAGACTCAGGAAGGACCTTGTCGTGGTTCTGTTGCTCATAGCAGTCTTTGCTATGCTAACGCTTCCTGTACACAGTGCACGTGGAGTTATATTGAAAGTTTGGGAAATGGATAGGTAGATGCTGTGTTGAATGTTCTGTGCTATATCGTATCTTCTCGTTATTAATTATTCCATGCTTGCCACCTCCTATCACCAGTATGAAACCCTCCCCATCCTGCAAAAATAATGGCATAATAATTTCTGGGGCAAGATGAGAATAATTCGATTGATAAAGAATTCCTTCAGGAAAAGCTAGCATAAAGAAAAATTTGGGTAAAAACTGACCTGTTATATGGTTTCACATGCCAAATAAAACTAAGTGTTGACTTACTTTCTGAGTAATAAGCTTGAAGATTGAAATGAGACACAGTGTGTCAGTGTTGCAAAGAAACTTCAGTAAGTTTCAGACCCATCAGCACCATTGATTGTTAAACAGACATCAGTCTTGAAAGCTGTCATAGAAGTGCATGTTATCTTTTTTTCGGTTTGGAATGTAATTTTTAAAGATGTTCAGTCAGTTGTTTTCTTTTTTTTTCCTTTTCAAGTCTTTCTGTTGCCTATAATAGTGCTTGTGCATTGCCTTTCTTGGGAACTGTGCTGCACCTCCAGTGATTTGTGTTTAGACCTGTGCAGTTCCTGTCTGTGGTGTTGAAGGAAAATGCAGTTACCAGCATGCAATGCACAGGGGAAATGCTGTCACTCAGAAATTTTTGAGTGCTTCAGGAGGCCCATGCATTGCTCTTTAGCCATGTGTGGCTTTCAGGCAATTCAGCTGTACTTCAGTGAGTAGGATTGGTAGAGGGTCTAGTCAGAAATGAGACATCACTGGATTGCCTTGGACATAGTTGTATGCCTGGTTTAGCCCCAGCTGCAATAGAAGAGACCCTGGGGGTGCTGTTGTCGTCTGTGTTGTATGAGTCACTCCCTGAGCTCTGAATGAACCATTCTGAGTGGCTTATACCCACTTACAAGAGTGCGTGTTGTTGGTTTGTGGCCAAATCAAGGCATTGGTAGGCAACTTGTAAATTCATCTCTGCCTCTGCTTCCTACAGCCATCTGATGAGACACATAATCCTCAAGAGATCCTTAGAGTACAGTGCCTAGCTGAAGGGCAGGGAGAATTGAACATTCTTAAATTGTTACCCACAAATATCTCCTAGTTGATCTGGAGTTGGCCCAAGCACTTTCTTTGTAAGTCTTTCTTAAAGGTGTTAGTAGAGCTTCCCCCAGGAACATATTTCTGTGTAATTCACTTTTCTTTTCCAGGCTGTTGGCCGGAAAATTGAAATCCAAAAACTGGCAGCACAGACATGAAGTCTAAAGATCATTACATTGTTTTAAACATTAAAGAATTGATTTTTGTTATAGAATGATTTGTAGGAACATTACTTATCTATCCAGCAGCCAGAGTTTTCTTTGTTTTAGATCAAATTTCTGGACTGCTGAACTGTTGAGAAAAGTGAAATAAACAATGTTCAAACAGCATTTTTAAAAAGTGAGCTACGGTCATTTTAAAAAGACTTCCAGGAGGAAATAGATTGCTACATCTTGGGGCGAGATGGGACATGGAATGTTTTCCTGTTCTTTCAGCACCAGAAGAATTAATTTTCAATTATAGAGTCCAAGTAACCCAACAACCTATCCCAAATGCCCTTTCTTGTCAACTCTTTAGCTCATGGAAAATTGGTCAGAAATTACTGTGTTTGGGGTTTTTTTTCTCCCTGTCAGAAAAACCTTGTATTCTCTGCTTTGTATTTTAACAGGTTTGCATCTAGAAAGTACAAAACTGTAATCAACAGATATAAATTTATAGTATTCATCAAAACCAGCTGTCTTTTTATGTTCATAGGGAACCTTTTTTTCTTATACTTTGTTAGATTTGCCATAGTTGTGCTTTTTTAGGCCAAAATTTGCTAATTAGAGTTTGTTTTATCCCACAGGTTTTATGTAGACAAAAGCCTGATCTATCTGCTAATTATCCAGCTTTTCTCCACTCCTTTCTTTTACTCTTCAGCCTCCTGTCAGCAGTAGTCACCTTTTGTTTGCCCACCTTCCTCTGCCTGTTCTTTTGGACACAGTCATCCTCATTTTTAGAGGATCAGTTTGTGGAACAAAAACTCTCTTTAGATTAATAAGAAAAGCATGCAAAGTTCACCTGGGCACCTTAGCAGTGGGGAGGGGGTGTCCTTGTTAGGAAACAGGAGTGTCTGCTGTGTTACTGCTTCAGTGCGTTCTCAGGGGCTGAGAAATGTTGCATTTTCATTGTGCTTTAAAATGACTCATGATTCATTAAATGGATTCTCTTCTTCCCTGACCCTGGCCTTAGATCTGTCTGTCTCCCATTAGGATTTTCTTATCTCTCAGGATCTTTTCAAACAGGTAGTTTCACTTTTACCTGAGGATATGTTTTTACTCTTCAACTGCCACTGTTTGCTTCAGCTGCAGTGAAGGTTTTCAGCTTGAATGTACTACCCTGAACTTTGTCATGTTACCTGTTGTAGGCAGGTTGTAGCAGCTACGTAGTCCTCTGTAAAAGAAGTTAATCCTGTTTATTGGAAAGTCAGTGATTTTAAGCATTTCTAAATTTCCAGGTTAAACTTTGTTACGGGTAACCTGTAGCTGTTAGTTCAGTATTTTGGAAGAGCTGAAACCTGGAGACCTTGGTAAGTGATGTCCTCTAGGCTATGTAGGTATTGTTAGGACATAAATATCATGTTGGGATTTTTTTTGTTTGTTTTACTTTCAGTCTCAGAGATTGTCTCTTGCTGTGCCCTCCTGGCTACTGATACTGGTCGAGTGGGACCCTCTTGAGTTCTGAGGCCGCAGCACTGACTGACTGTGGCCTCAGCCTGTGATGCACTTTGGATGGTGATGCACTTCAAAGCCTTCTGTTAAGGATGGGCTGTGTTCTTGCTGTTATCTTGAAACTGAACTCTTCTCAAATTAAAACTACTTGGCTTTATGCCATCATACCAGCATCTGAACTTGTTTTCTCAGCACATTAGCTGTTTTCAAGGCTTTCCAGTTCTGTTTGTTGTGATTCCCAAAACACTATGGAAGAGAGACTGTTCAAGACATGTTTTAGCAGCACAGGGTCAACTTTATGTTTGTGGGTTTTTTTAATAATTTCCCAATTGCACAGCTCAAATGTTCTATTTTAAGTTGAGCAGGTGTCATTTGTTCCAATTTAAAAGTCAAGATTTCCATTCACTCCATACAGTTTGATGATGTAATGTATTTTGCTTTGTTGTGCTTTTTCACTTGATTAGACTTGTGTTTTAGTGCTCTCACTGTTCCTTCACTGACAACTTGTTCTGGGTTACTTTTTCTTCATTGACTTTGCAAGATTCTGAAGCAAATATAGTCTAGAAGAGACCTGGATAAACATGATGGTGACTTGCTAGTATTTACCTAACTACATAGTAGTTTGTTTTCTTGGAGACACAAAAATTGGCTTCATTACCTTATTTTCCTGGAAATGAGAATGTCCTTTCTGATTGGTTCTGCAATAAAGAAAGTCCACAGTTTCAGAAAGATAAGGAAGAATGAAGTTGAGTGCATAATTTTGTTTTTGTCTGGGTAAGTTTTTTGTTTCCCAAATGAAAACAAAGAGTAGAGCTTAATTAAAAGGAAATACATATGTATGCAGTGGCAAGATGCATCTTTGTGTTGGTCACTGAAGAAAAGTCGTTGTGTGGCCTCTTTTTTAAGAGACTGCTTAAGGATTTAAAAATCTGGTTTTAGTAATTTTCTGTAGTCTGTTTTGCGTTTGGTATGTTAAAGCTTTCCTTTTACCTGCTGATAAACATGCACTCTAGAATGGCAGCAGCTGTCATGCTCAATTGTTATGAAATTAAATTATTACAGCATCAACATAATGAGATAAATGCATATTTAGGATATTCCAAATTGAAATAAACAGTTACTTAAGGACTTTAAGGATTGCAGTGCAGTGCTGTTATCTAGTGATTTCTGTACTTGGAATGAATGGTTACTAAGCTTAAAGTCTGGTTTGATACCTGTAATGGAATCTTGATTAAAAAAAAAAAGCTGCTTTCCAGGCTGCTTTCCCTGCTATTCGAAATGTGTCCCCCCACCCCCAACCGTTTCTTTTCTCCCCCTTCACCCTTTTAGCTGGATATTAGTTAGAATTACTGATGTAAAGGATGGTACTGTCAGTGAGGAGACTACATGGTGGCAATATTATCAAGTGTTCCTAAAAATATCTTGGGCACAACTTTCATACTGTGTGTGTTACCGTAAAATCCAAGTGCCTGCTAGGAGCACATCAGGAAATTCAATTTACATTTGGGCTGTTGTTGAACTGTCTGTTTCTGTTCAACAGATAGGTCTGTGTTGAAGTATTTTGCTTTGGCGTTAAAAGCTATATGCATATAAATGTGTTAAAGAAACCAGACCTAACCAGTATGGCTTTTGCTTAAGTGAAAGGTGGTTTGTGCTGGCCTTGAATTCAGCAGAAGGGGCCCTCAGTCTAATCTGGAGAGTTATTCTAAGAAGAATCTTGCCTTGCATAATGAACTTCATCTTCATTGTAGAAAGTGACCGTGTCTGAAGCTGTAGATCTTTCTTCATCTCTAAGCTGTAATTGATTGCCAGATGACAAGAGTCAGTTCAGGGTAATAAGAGAGTCAAAAATAAACTTTGAGTTGGGAAGCTTGATTCCATATTTAGTGTAAAAGAAAAATATGTGTGATCTGTCAAACTTTTGTGTTTGGGTCTGCAGTGCTGATCTGTATAGTCTAGTGGTGTTCAAGGTAGAGATCATAGTACAAGAATGTTGCCGAAGATGCAGTTCGAGAAGGTGAAGACTTGGTTGCAGCTCTCTACTAAACTTTCTTCCTTGTCGACTTTACTGAGGTATGAGCAAGTATTTGGTTAAATAAGTGGATCATTTGCAAGTATTTGTCTGTTTGGGGGTGTGGGGCTTTATGCTACAAGTGTAGTTGGACTTTCTGGTCCCTGGTTCTGAAAAATTCAGACTGCCCAGGAGAATCCCCTGAATCCTGACATCTCTGTTTTGCTAAGGCAGAATTCACTATAATTGATTGTACCAAATGCCATGAAAAAGTTTGCAGATTGCTTCTCTGATTTATGACTTTGGCTTTTGACATACCCTATTGCTTAACAAAATCTCAGAGGAATTTGGAGTTCTTTGTAGAAGAGTTCTTGCTAAAAGTGTCCTTTTCAGGACAAGATAGTGTGTATTTTATATTAGTTTTTAGAGGAGAGGCTGCATATGGTTCTGATAAATTAATATGGAAGATACCACCACTCTCCCCAAATACAACAGCTAGAAAGTGTTGATGACTTAAGAACAAACTCAAACTGTTAGATGAAGCATTCAAAAATCTGTAGTGGTTCCAAGAAGTACAAACAGTCGTGTTTTTAGGGCTCTCCTGTGAATTTCAGTTGATCTTCCAGGTGTGCACTTTGGAAGACAGGAAAAGTTTGAATGGCAGTGGGTGGTAACAATAGCAGTCTTTCCTTCAGCATCCCAGTAAATAATGCCATAAGTACCTGTGTAATGTGAGTATGTGTCCTTTGAGTTAGTGAGTTGGTTTTCAGGTGTGGGAATGGAGTGAGTTCACATAAGTCTGAATGTATTTTCTAAACTGTAAGTTATGTTAGTTTTCTGGGCAGCAAGGCATTTTGTGAGCAGGAGAATTTATAAAGTCTGGTGTTTAAAAAAATTATATATCATTTATGTGTGTAATATATAATTTCTATAAAATAAGAAAATTTTTTTATCCCTTAGATGAAGTGCCCTAAAGCTGACAGTTCATTTAAAAGTACATAACTTGTGCTGAGAACTGAAGGATTTGTACAGAACTCCTTGTTTTTGAAAAAAAACCTGTTGTGTCTGGGTGTAATTTTAAATTACAGCATGAATGAGGAAGGTAGTTCCTGGGATTCTTCCTGGGATCTTCTCTCTGCTCAGAGAAGGTTTGAATCCAGCTTTTCTGTCTTGTATTTCACATCAAATCACAAAGATGACAGAGTGTGTGGTGCTCTTTGCTTCTGGGTATTTAACACTAGGAAAACCCAAAACAAAATAACCCCCCAAACATAACAGCAAAAAAACCACTTGGCAGAAATAGTGGTAGAAGAGAATACAGTGCATTCATTAGTATGTGTAGGCTCCAAAATCTCGGGGGGAAGGGGTTGTATTTCGTGTGTGCTGTGGATTGCCGTTCTGCCTCTGCATCACCGTTCTGACCAGTGGGTTATCGCAGGGGGCTGATCTATTCAGTGCATTGGTGTCTGGGCACAATACCTGAGACTTGCAGTAGCAATTTTACCCTGCAGTACTTCACATGAACCTTAGCAATCCACAGTGATTATTGCTTTCCCATATTTCATAAAATAAACAATATAAGGTATGGTCATATCTGTTTCTGTAATGTACACATAGTTTTGTAATTCCTAGAGTTACATCAGTACTTTTAAGTAAGGTCTGAACTTCTGCAGGTGGTGACTATCAAATAGGCTCATAAATAAAAATATTGCTAGACCTGCTTTGTTAAATGGTGTGACATACACTTAAAACACTTTTACTGTTATGGAGCAAAATATTGATAATTTAAACTTGCCTGAAAAATCTGGTGTGATTAATTTCATATGCATTTTCAGAGAAATAATTTCCCATTAAGGTATAGATCACATATGTACTAGAAAAGGTATGCTGTACACATCTGCTTTAAAAAAATACATCCTTAGTGCACAGTCCATTTTTGTGTGTCTGAGAAGTGTAAAATTTGTTACAGGAATTGTTGAAAGCACTACGCAAGCACATTTTAGGAAGCAAGAGTTTAAAGAGGATTCCTGATTGTTCTGCACTCAGCATACACATAGTAAAACAGTTTTTAATCCAGAGAGTTTACAATCTAAAGTATATAGAAATTGGAGGAATTTTTACTAGGCAAGTTCAGAAGCAGCATTAAAAAAGCAGATAAGCCAGCTGCAATTTCAAACTGTGTAATTCCCCTGCAGTGCTGGAGGAGAGTCCTCCAGCTCCGTATATGGCTGTGTTTGGGTAAGCTCCCCATGTCTAGAAACAAAATGTGGTATCCTCAACCTGCCATTTGTGGTTTGATTTTTCAAAAGAAGACTCTGCCACCAACACACTTCCTGAATGTCTCCCTACTGACTGTTTTTGTCTTGGTGTGGTTTTCTTCCCTCAGAGAAGGTCTGTTACCAGCACTGTGGTAAAGGAGCACTGACACCACACTCACCATCATCTGTCTTCCCACAGGAACAAGGGCAAGTTGAATTAGCCAGATAGAACCAGTGCTCTCCCTACAGGGACGGGCTTAGCTGCATGGCCAGGAGTGGCCAAAATGTCTGTTACCAGAAGATCTGTCTGGTTCTTGAAGGTTTTGAGATACCCCAGAGCCATATAAGAAAGGATCTTTTGACTTAGTGAGGAAAAAACTACATTGATGCCTTGGTTGTGAGAATGTTTAGCTGATGGGTAGAGGTTCATAGTAGCACTTTAACTCATGAAAACAGAATTCTAAAGGCCTTTCTTCATAGCACCATTCCTTTCTGAACTGCTGTGTTGTCCTGTGGGACTGAAAAGCACCAACCTGTTATGTCTTAGTTGAAAAAATTGAGGCTATATCACCATGTGGTACTTGAGGAATATACTATTAAAATAGTGCATAAAGAGACATTAAGTATCTTATTTAAAATAAAGCAACTGACATGTTTCCAATTGAAGATAGGCTGAATGTTCAAGTAGTTAAAAAGATAAAACCAAAGAATGCAGTTGGTGTAAATACAGAAGACTATTTGTCTAGATCATCTTTCAGACTCATTAAACAGCCGTAAGTGATTTAAATACAAATTAGAAAGCTGCACATCATGTTGCAGCCTACTCATGTAGGCTGAGCTCATCAGAAACTCCTTTTGTTCCTCCATTTCCTTCCACCTTACTTTCCCTGCGGATTTCGGCAGTGCTGCTCCACCCCACTTAGCAGGGCTCTGTCAAAGCCGCCACCTGCACAAGGGTCTCTGTTACTCTTGGCTCTTCTTTTATTGCTGATCCTGCTCCTTCTCTGCTCTTCGAGCCTCCGTGTGACACTGCATTCCCTCACACGTGTGAGGGCTGTGATCTGCCCTCTGATTTTCCTTTTTTTTCCTATGATTCCTACTTGTTGATCTTAAACACTGATAGTCTAACCCATTTAAATATATGGAGAACAAGAGCATTGCAGGATGCATGGCAAAATTGGGAGGTTTTATGCGGGAAAATATTTTGCTCCTGTCAGCTAGTTTTTAATCTATAAATAATTGCCTGGTTGGCATATTGCACACTGCAGACTCTATGTCTCTTACACGCCTCCAACAGGTTCTAGTTTTCACCAGAATTGACAAGGCTGTTCTAATACACAGAACTTTCCACAAATTTTCTGTAATTAATTGAGTGCATTGGTTATTAGGTAACAGATGGTGAGTCATTGCCAAGTTGAGGATATAAATCCTTTCTTTGCATAGGCCAGTGGTATGTCTGGCTTGTTTGTAAAATAGTCCACTGTAAATATTAGAAAATAATGATGAATTTATATACCTTTTGTAGGAGCAATGGATGAGCTTCATAGCCTGGACCCAAGAAGACAAGAATTGTTAGAGGCAAGATTTACCGGAGTAGTAAGTGGCAGCACTGGGAGTACGGGAAGTTGCAGTGTTGGAGCTAAAGTAAGTCCTAAGAGCAGTCTTTCAGTTTTGCCATATTTCAAATATTTATTTGACTCACGCGGTCTCACTTGCATATTGTCCATGTGCTTTACTTGAAAAAGTAGTGGGCTTGGAAGAGGCTCTCAGGAAAATCCTGGTTAGTCTGTTATTTTCCTTTGAGATAGGATTGTTTATCCTGAACCTTTCTGTGACATGGATGTTGAATTGTTCATTAAAAGCACCACAGGCTGAGCTTATCCAGGCGCTTCTGTGGTTTTTCTGTAGTGCACATGTGATCACAGGTGGAAGGTTTTCCCAGTATTTAAATGGAATTGTCCTTTCTGCAGAGGGCCATCTACTTACAGTTCCCCTTGAAATAGACACAGGGAAGCTAGTGTGACCTCTGTTTTTAAGATTAAACTTTTTTGAAGGTTAATATATCTTGATTAGCAAATTATTTCAACATTCCCTGGCATTTATATCAGTTTTGCCTACTTTCATTGTAGACTTTCTGTGGTCTGTCCATTAGTATCTAAGCCAGGATGCAACACTTGAGGAAGAACCTTATCAACACTGAATAGCAGAACTTAATTCCCATATGTTGCTTACTACCCTTCAGATGATATATCTGCAAAATAATTTGCTTTTATTGCCAATTCTGTTCACGTAGCTCGCTTCAGCTTCCAGGGCTGAATTCTGCAATACCATTGCCTGGCCTGAGGTACTCCATTTTGTAGTTGTGCATTTGAATGTTCTTCATCAAGGGTAGTACTTAACTGATAATAATAAGATGTAATACTAGCATTTTAGGCACTTTTCCCTCATGACCAAAGTATTCTGAATTCTGTTTCCAAAGTGTTTGCGGTGTCCTCACGTTCTAAGTATTCTGTGCAAACTTGTAGTATTTTTCACTTCTATGCTGTATTGTAGCTACCAGAACAGATTACAGAACAAAATACTTCCAGATGGCAGACATTGATGAAATTTCTGGAGACATTGATGACTACTAACAAACTATAAAGAACTGAAAATATTGTATAGTAATGTTGCATCATATCTTCTTATTTTTGAGAGTGACATGAAGGTAACTGTCACAAAACTGTAAAAAGGTGGCCTATCACTTGTTACTTCCATCTTAACCAAAAAGTGAGTTAAATAGCTAGGGGAAGGAATGAGATTGGGTTGACACAGTGAGGTTGATGCATTGTTTATTTGCCTTCTCGTTATACTTGCCATATCTTATGATTAAAATTAGATAAAGACAAACCCAGTAATTCTGGCCCATCTTTGCTTGTTTGTTCCTTGGGTTCTCTAGTACTGCTTATGCCCCTAATTAATTAGCTCACTATAATAGCTCAGGTAGTTGCTCATAATTCAAATTACTGTTTATCCTTTTTCATTGCTAGATCTGTACCTTCTTTTAACTTCATTTAACTGTAAGTTTTTGATGCAGTGGTTTCGGTCTCTTGCCTTGTTGCCAGTTGTCCATCCTCATAATCTGTCTCCTCTGTGTGTAATACATTTTCTTTAAAAAGCATTATCACATTCCTTGGGGTTCATCTTCTTTAAACTTTGATCCCTGTGAGTCACTGCTTACCATTTCCATGAATCTGTTCCAGTCTTTTTTTGTTGTCTGTTGTTCAGTTATTTTATTGTTAGCCAAATTACATTTCAGTTTCATATTATCAAGTTCATCCAAATTACCCAGATAAAAAGGGAAATTTAAAATGAAGTAATTTCCTTTTTCACTCTGCCATGTAAAGCATAAACTGCTTGTCCCTGATGCATTCCAAGATCTGTCTCATTCAGCTGATTTCCAAATGCATATCTAAAGTGTTTTTAATACTATCGAATGCTTTGATAAATATTTGCAGAAGATCCTGCTACCAGTGTTTTCTGATAGATGCAGATCCTCATCTAAGACACTGTTGTTCTTGCCTCCTAGTCCTGTGATTTATTACACCATCCGTAAAATGACAATTATATCAGTTTTGTTTGTATTTCTTTTATTTGTGACCATTCAGTGTATCCATGCAGATAACATAAGGTGCAGTAACTGATCTGGGCTGTGTTTGGAAAATGCTTTTTCTTTTAAATACAGTCTTTAGTTTTGGTGGGGGATGTTCAGAGCAGCTTAGGATTTTTATTAAAAAACCTGGTTAAATCCTTTTGAACTGATGTGCAGAGGTAACTGGAAAAATGTGATGTATGAGTATATCCATGGGTCTGCTTTCACTTTGAAGGCCAAAGTGAGAAAAATTCTATGTGTACGAACCCAGATCCGCCCATACCAGATTCAGTTTGCCTAAGCAAGGCAATACAGAGCTTGCAGCTGCACTTACTGATTATTTTTTAAATATTGTAGGTCATTATATTCTTCTAGTAATTACATAGAGATGGACTCTTATTTATGAGGACTACCCTTGGGAAAGCTCACCCATCTACCGCTTTGCTGAAGAGTTTTGGAGTTGTTGGGGGGAAAAAGCCCATCACCTTCAAAGTTTTTCAGTAAGCAAGGCTGGAAATAGGAATTCAGGTATATTGTTGTCTCAGCTGACTCCAGTGACCAGAGACTGAGACACTATGGGGAAGAGCTACACAGAGGCATTTCTGTACAAGAAGCTCCCCTAGGGGGGAAACAGGCATGGGAATTTTGCAGGTTTAGTTAACATTTCTCCAGAAATTTTAATTCAGGGATGATGTAGTTACTCAGAAGATGTCACAGATGAGTACTCTCCTGCAAACTGATGCAGTGCTGCAATGTAATGCTTTGAAGCAAACTGTTTGCCTTGGAAGTAGTTGTTTCACTTCAAAGTATTTGTTCTGCCTTCCTATATGAGAGAGAGCAATCCAGCAGGTGCTTTTTTGTCTTTCAGTAAAAAGACATGCAACTGATGACGACTTTATTAAAATGCCCTTGATGCCGTGCTGCATTCAAAAAATCTCTGAATAAGTCAGGCTTAGTAAATTTCTAAACAAATATTGTAACTTGGGACTATTTCACTATTCAGGTTTTTTTTTCCTCACTAGTGCAAACTTGTTACTTTGCGGGAAATAATTTGTTTTAAGAATGTAGAATAATACTGTCAATAAGTTTTAATTTTCTGTCATTGAATGAAGTAAAAAAATCATCTCTGCAATAGCCTGTCTTGGAGAAAACTAAACCCTGTTTTTGTTTTTTTTTTTAAATTTGAAAATTGAAAAATTTTCATAGTCTTCAGCATTTTCAGCAGTATTGGCTTTTAAAATCCATTCTGTGGAATCATGTAATTGGTTTTTCTTTGGATTTTTTGCTATTCTCAAGTAAAACTGAAATGGTTTTAATGTTCTAGGATTTTACTTGGCTTAAAAGCAATACAAATTCAGAATTCACTGTACCCTCTCAAAATCTCCACCTGTCAAACTTCTTATCCCCCTTGCAAGTCACAGGTGCTCCACAGTTAACCAGTTTTTCTATCCAAACATGAAATGACTGTCACTTGTTGTAACTGTAAGTGATAATAGTGGATTAGCTGTTTTAGTGATCTGTGTATAATGTTGAGTATTTTATTTGTCTTGGTAGGCCTCAACAAATAACGAGAGTTCAAATCACAGCTTTGGAAGTTTGGGATCTTTAAGTGATAAAGAATCAGAGGTAAGTATGTGGTGCAGGTTCATTATTACCTCAGAATTTTAGTGCTAACAAGTAATATTTTTATATTATTTTATATTTTTATGTTCTACTTTGCCTTATTTTGCGTAGAAGCTTTTAGAGTAAAATGCAGACCACTTGGCTAGATAGGAAAAAGCAAATGACTGAAAGATGCTGTTTCTTGGAGGAGGAAACATGCCAGTTTCTTTGGATTTTTGGTCATGAAACAAGCTGCTTCTGCTCCTTTGTTATCTGTGTAGTCATGCTGTGAGAATACATACAGCTTTTGGAGCTGAAAATGCTTTATTAGTTTGCTGTCTTTCATTTCATAACTAATAAGTGTTTCATCAGTGCAGATAAACTTTGACTGATCTTTGGCTGAATATTTGAAAATACTCTGCAAACTAGTTTATTATGTTTTCTTTTAAAATGTGAGTTTATTTCAAGGACAGACAGTAGCCATCATCTGCATTTCCAAAAGCTGCAGTTATCACTGTATATTTTCTTACCTAAAACCACTTTGTAATCCAAAAAAGAATTCATGCTTTTATTAGGGTTTATTGTGCAGAGTGCAGACTTCCTTGTGTAGGTCTTCCTTAGTGATGAGCATTGATACAGTTGCTCTAATTCAGCTCTTGGAGTTCACCTGGTTTGGGGTGGGTGAGTCCCTGAGAGTTTTGCCTGTGTGCTGAGATGACAGCCATTGTAACCCCGAGCTATTTCTGGCCTAGGCCAGGCCTGCCTTTGCGTGTGCGTCACGCTGGAGGGAGCGTTGTTTGGAATGTGCTGTTGATGTTATTTTCACGTGTCAAAGCTTTACTTTGGGGCCTGATTGTTCGTTTGCTCAGTCACTGTGAGACACTGTCTGATGTTTGCTTTGATACTGGGCTGTCCAGCGAGTGAATTTAGTTGGTTCCCATGATACCTTATTTATAAAAATCCTGTATGTGTGATTGGTTTCCTTCATCGGAAAAGTCTCTGCTGTGTTTTTTATCCCCTCACCTCTCCAGCTGGATTATGCATTCAACTGCATAGACTATTTTCTTAACCAGAAGATTCTGTCTGCCTGTTGTTTTTATTCATGGCTTTTCCTGGAAATACTGTGGGCAGTGATGCAGTTCTGATGTACGTGTGGGAATGGAAATGTGCTGCAGTAGCCTGAAGGCTGTGATGCATTATTGCAATTCCTTGACAGAAAAAAGTGTCTATGAGTACTTGAGGCATCTCAGCACGCTGACTGTATGTATAATAACTTTTGGTGTAGGAACGTGTTATTTTACAGCTATATACGTGAGATGCAAGGCCAGGTTTTTCTAAGGCACATAAGTTAGAAAGTTTCTGCAGTGTTTTAACCTCAAGAGAGGTTTGTGCTTCTGGGTAGGGATAATATTTTGGTTTTTTAAATATTCTAAAACTTGTGCTCTAAAATAGAAATAGACTTCTTTTATGAAAATGTCCCTGCTCAGAATGAGCAGGACAGAAGTCCAGTGGTGATTAAGATTAATCTTAATGACATTGAGTAGTGAAATACGATGTCTTGACTCTTTTCCCAAACTTCTTAGTTGTATTCACTTAAATTATAATTGTAATAGCAAATATATTAATAATTTATTATAGTTTTGTTCTTAAAATTGCATCTGGTTGCTTACATGCTGTAACACTATAAAAAATAATCTGTAGTTCTTAATTGATGTGGAATTCTTTTTTGTGTTTTTTTGTGTATTTTAATGGTTTGACCTTGAATGTTTCACAGTAACAGTGATGGCAGTGTGGAAATACAAAGACCTGCTCATTTGGCAAGCAGTGCCATCATTTGGTGTTGGGAGAGTGCTGTTGTATTACAGTAGGTTTGGGGAGGAAAAAAAGGGTAGAAATGCAAACCTCAGAGTCATTGAAATTAATTTTTAGCAAGAATATCAGTTTCTGATCAAATTGTGATGGTACATGCACATCATTATTCTGTGCTTTCGTCATGATGTGGCACGTTACAAGAAAGTGAGTCTCACACTTAGTTTTTAAAGCCAGGAAGGCTTCCCACACACACCACTCTTTGTTTCTCTGGTCTGATCTTTTCACACAAAGTATTGCAGAAAATGCAACTGGTAGAACTTTAGTCTCTTTTTCTGTGTGATGGATGTATGAAGATGGACAGATTTCTTTAGTAATAGTTCTAATAGAGGTAGATTTTGATCTGCAAAATAACTTGAAACCAGGCTTTATTCTGGATTCAGTCCACCACTTTGAGCAGTGAACATTAGCTGGATATTTGATTTTAATATCCAGACCAGTACTCCAGTTTCATTTTAAATGTATAGATTTTTTGTATTATCAGATGTTTTGTTGCTGTGGTGCATGAGCCTTAATTTCAGTGTTTATTAGTTACCTGTAGTTAAGATATAAATCCTAAATCAGATATCTCAGGTTGTGAACAGTGCCTATGGTAGTCTTCCAATATTTTGGCCTTCCCCACTATTCCTCATTAAAACAGTTTCCTCCTCCTTGTTGTGGTTGCAAATGCATTCTTTTATTTGTAACTAGTATTTTCTGATCTCTGGAGATAATGAATTATTTAAGGAAGGACAGCTTTGTCTGTGCTTGATTTGTCCAGTTTGATTAGTGATTTGAATGTTTTGCTCGCCTTGCTTCTTGCTATTCAGTTGCTGCAGCTCCCAATAATATAGAACCCTCATTATTAATGTAATTTCAGAAGTAACTAAAGTTTTGATCTAATTAGAATTTAAAATGTGTTGCAGAGGAAAACAGCACTGCAGTATTTGTTTGCTGTAGTTGTAAAGCTTTGGGGGAG